>JAJLZY010000027.1:0-84589 GCA_030564885.1 Metschnikowia kofuensis (nom. inval.)
AAATATGACATGGGCACCATTCCTCGTTGCTGTGTGGCTGGGTTAGTTGCCTCGTACCAGCCGTTCGCCTCGTTATTGCCCACCTGGTCCTGAACCACGTGGAAAAAATCACCTTTATGAAACCGAAGCTCTCCAGGTCCCTGTGGCTTGTAGTCGTAGAGTGCTTTAATGGCCTTTTCTGGAGATCTTAACACAGCACTCAATTCCCCGGAATTTGTTTGAGTGGAAGTGACTCGTGATATTGAATGTTTCGAGGAGTTCAGAGAATTGGACAGCCGCTTTGATTTGCGGAATGATTTCATCATCTGGCAAGAGGATTTTTATTCACGCGACCTGTATTGATTTTTTTTGTCTTTTCCAATGTGAGGAAAGCCCTGCTGTCTGTCAGATCAGGGTATGCAGATTGCTCAATACCGTATTGTAGTGGCGTCGACGAGTCCAGCTTTTCTTTCCGCACCGTCTGTAATTGGATTGGACACGCTTAAACTGATTATAATTAGACTAGTCTAGTTGCAACTGCCTTGGTGACAATGATTCTATAGTGGTGAGGGTGTCTTACACTTCTTGCCCTATGTGCGCCTTCTAGACCTAGAAAAGTTGGCCCACGCTGGGTGAGACAATGCGTTGATGCACGGGTGTTGACGCGCTGCGCCGTTGCAAGAAACGAGGGCCGCGCGTTACTCCATTCTTGCTTTGACACCCGAGGTGCAATGCTAGCCTTGTTCATGAAGGAAGAGGCTATACGCGATACACCAAGGATCCGTCAAACCGAGCTGACTCTTACAATATAAGTATTAACTATGACTTGTGAAAGACTTCCTTTCGGACTCACCTGTTTTAATTTCCTTCTCTAGTTTATATTCTTTCTTGTTCAAACTGCTCTGGGTACTTCTTCACATCAATCAACGCAGCACTTCAGAAGAAACGACCTCCTCTGGTATTCGACAATTTGAAACGCTTAGTGATTTTGATTCTCGGGATATAGCTCTGAAGCGTGACGCTAGCTCTCGCTTCTCTGGAGTTAACTGACTGAACAATTTGAGCATGTGGGACTGAAGCGCAGGACATCACGTCACTTTTTCGTCTAAGCCAGTTCAGAAAAATTCACTCACGTGTGAGTCTATTCGAAGTTGTCATCGGTGCCGCTGGTTTGCAAGGCGAAACTGTCAAATGTCACGTATGCATTCTCAGGCGACTCAAACTCGAAGTCCTCCTCACTATGCCCATCAATATCGTTTTCGGAATCATAAGTAGGCCGCGGCTTCGTCCCCCTCCTACGTGGCAATTTGCTCATTTGCTCTTCTTGCTCAGATTCTCTGTACTTTGCCAAGTAAATTTTGAGGGTTTCGGCATAGTGCTCAAAGCCTAGAGTGAACATCGCCCACAATATATCCTCTCCATTTAGCGTTTTTCTCTTTTCAAGGGTACACTTATCAATGGCCTGTGAGGTTATGAATGATATATACTCGGAGGCACACTCTTGCACGCACTCTTTGGCCTCTTTTGAAAGCTTGGCTCTTTCGGGTAGTGCTTTTTTCATCACCCTTGTCACGTTGGCTATGGGGAGATAACGGTCTTGCTCCTTGATCTCATAATCGCAATTACGCAAATGTGTTTCCAACGAATCCTGACTTTTCATATTTTAGACGAGCTTTTTTGTATTAAATGAGATTTAAGTGATAGAGGTTGAATACGAACTCAATTACCTTTGAGTCAGTTTGACAGTTAACAAATCGATTTGATTAGATTCTCAGCTCACGTTATTGATTATTACTAAATTTGAACGAACTTTTGACGGAAGGGCACTTGCGCGCTTAAGTAAGGTTGCAAAATGCGAGTCTCGGACTCTGTTTTATATGCACTCAAAGCGAATCCAAGCATTGCCGCAAGTAATCACTGTAAATCACGCAATCTTTGCGTTCATCCTTCCAATACTCCATGATTAGTAAAGCGTGCTCCAAGAGAGCTCGAACCTCTTCTTCTTTGAACAACTGACTCAAAATCCCGATACTTTGCAATCTGAAAGCGCTGGACTCATTACTGATCGTGTCACTTGACAACACTTGGACGTAGTCTCGAGTTTTTCTGTAAATTAGAAACACCAGCATCACACCCAAAATCAAGTTTCTGATGTAATACCAGGAGCCTGGATGTCTGAACAGGCCCAATTTTGGGATATCGAGCTTTGGAGCAGCTATCAATCCGGCCACAAACCATTTTATGACTCTTTTTCTGACGTTCAAGTAGTCATCATTATACTCATGGGTTCCAGTACTCTCCGCGTAGTCCATCAAATCGCTTAGATCTTCTAAGCTCGACCGTCCATATGCGGACGAGCGAGACGTCTGAACAGGTCGCTCCATCCCGTAGTCATCCTCGTCGCAGTCGAGGAAGTTCAAGGCGGCTGCCAGTTGGTAGATCGACCTCTCAGACCCCAGCTCAGCAGAAACCGAGCCACTCGATCCAACTCCCGGATCCATATTTTCTGAACATGATGGATTTGACCCACTCAGAAGTGTTTGCGCCAAAACTCCCATTGCTGCCTCAACAATCTCGTCAAACAGAATTTGGTCATGTAGACACATGTAAGCAAGGGGCCTCATCAATATCATTTTGGAGCTGAGAATTCGGGTTTTGATGAACATCACTGCCTCAGACTGAGCGTGATGTAATAAGTCTTCATCGACCAAGTAGTCATCCAATATCTGAGGGAATTGATCGTCCCCGTCATCTGCCTTCTTTCTCCTGTTGAATTTTCTCTTGATGGCCGTATAAACCTTCGTGGAGTCTGATTCCATCAAGACAAACTTCCTTATGGCAGGAGTGAGCGAGTCAACAACACTGTTGAGCTGGCTCAGATATTTGATAGTGAGCTTCCAGACTTTGTGATTGGCAAAGTCTTGGCAATTCCACGAAAATTCATCCAGCCAGACACGATAAACGTCATCTAGCATGTTATTGTCAATCTTTCGAACCGCGATCTCGGTGAGAAAAAAATACCAGGTATTCTGGTCATCGTATTTATCGGCTATCCTGATGCTTTCGATTGTGTAGTCGCCCTCCTCAACGGGCTCAGGTATTTGAAAGAATGAGGATGGGGGCATTGTATCTGTGATAGATGAAAGAGGTACATATGGGCTCATTTCCACTCTCAACTCACATTCCAATTTCAAGCAAGTCCAGTAGAGCCTATTGACGAGGGCCTCATCATGCTGGGCGCCAAAATTATCGGGTCCTCGGAGGTTGCTTCTCATTCGTGATTTTTCGAGAAGAAATACCAAATTGTTGCTTGCATTTATGATCTCCTCATGTGCCAACGACGGATTAAGCGTATAAAGGTAGTACTGAGAGAGCAAAATGTGATATTTTACTGCCATGGTGGTATATGAGCCCACGGATCGTGGAAAGGTCGCCGTTATCAAAGCGGCATAACTGACATACATCTGACTCATCACAAAGCGATTATTAGGCTCAGATGGCGAGCTTGAAGATCTCGAGTTTTGATGAGATGCCATTGAAGCACGTTCCTCAAGAGAATTTTCGTAGGTGCCAATATTATCTAGCGAGACGGGTGCTGATATGATACCAATGGCACAAACCATCAAAATCAATGGCGCAGACTCACAAAACGCCCGGTAAGCGTTTTGGAGAACATTAGAATTGGGTTTTCGTAGCTTTGTGAGCGCATTCAAGAAGTAGGGTCCGGCATGTTCTGTGGGCTTCAAAGAATTGAACTCTTTCAATAGCCGCAGAATTGTGACCAGATCGTCTGCCTTTTTGATCAAGCTGAAAACCTCAAGCAGCTCTATAAGCTTCACTATATTCAAGAAAGGAACCTTCGTATGCGAGTTGATAAGGAAGGCATTGAGGTGTGTACTAAAGTTCAGGTGGAAATCGACGTCAACTCTCTGAGCAGCCTCGATTTGTTCTTCTAGAGAGCCAAAGCCTAGTCTTGGGACATTGGGAATGTCGCAACACGACAAGATACGTTCGATGTGATGATCAGCAACGTCCGAGGTGACCCCCATTACTTTCTGGAAGTATGGCCATCTGATAAAAGTTGTGAAGGACGCGTCCCAATGTCTTATATGCGGTGTTTTCACGACTTGAGTCTTCCGTCTCTTCAGGGAGTACTCGGTCAGCAGATCTGGCTCTTTACTTGCCTTGACTTCCTTCATTATATCGTCGAGCTTTGACATGAGCACGCTGTAGCCCATTTCCAGGAGCCACGCGTCAGAGCCAGCATTCTCAGAGCTGTATTGGCAGTCTTTGATCCCGTTTCGTTTGCACGCACCACATTGAGGCTTGACGTTATCACACTTTATTTTCTTTTGGCGACACTTATCGCAGGCTGTAGATGACCGTTTCCTCGTCGAGGGCTGCTTTGGCCTCAGGTCGGCAGTAGCAGGACTCATCGTATTGACCCGAGCCGAATCCGGCCTCACACTCGGGGGTTGGAACGTCTGGACTGGCATGTGGCCGCCTTTCTCGGAGCCCGTTAGAAACTCGTTGGAATTGTGGCTATTCAGCGAGGCCAGGAGCGTGTCTGCGGGCATAGCCGTGGTGCCACCCAAGCGGGGATCGGGGAATACTCGGTGTGCGTTAGGACGCTGAGTCGGGGTCCGACTTGGTGGAATATGGGGTGGCTGCAGCAATCCGGGAGCCCCAGGATGCGGCCCAAAGCCCATCACAGGCACGTTTGGCTGGGCATACATCACCGGCGGGAGTTGCAGCATCTGTTGCAGGCTCATGGGCGCCGAGTTGAGGTATGGGTATCTGTTATACATGTAATGCGAGGTTTGGCCTGGGACTTGGCTTGGGTTTGCGCCCGAGCTTGGGTTCGAGATCTGGGCCGGATTCTGCGCTGGGTTAAGCCCGGGATATGTGTTCTGCATGACGTTTGGAGGACCTTGATGAGTTGCGTTCAGAAGCAGACGGGCTGGAGACGAGTGTTCGGACAAGATCGCAGATCTTCCAGACGGCCCGCGGTTGAAAGGCCCCTCTGGGTATGACGGCTGATACTGCAGAGGTTGATCTCGCGGCAGCTTAGGCGGCTTTGACTGGTTGGGCTGCATCTATTATATATCAATATCGAGCGATGTGACGATTGAGGCCAGGTGTAACTTCTTTCTCTTCTTTTTTTTTTTTGTTTTTTTTTTTTTGTATGTGGTTTCTCGGCCCTGTCGGGAAGCGCCGCCATCTCTTGCTTAAATCATCCCGCGTCTCGGCAAGGTCGCGGCGCTATCTTTGCGCGCCGGTAATCAAAGCCGAGTCACTTACGACAGAGAAGCCGAGTTACTCAATCCGACTGCTGAGACAGAACCGGTCTTGATGAACAAAAGAAAAAAAGAGCCTTGCGGCTGTTTCATATAGAGAGTCGAGAGAAGTCAAGAAACAGGAGGAGAATGTAAATATTTCAATTCGAAAATCGCATAAGTATTTAGTCCTTTCATTGGCATGCTAAGAATTGGAAAATCGTAAGTTGCGGGTTGCGCTTGCGAAAAAGATCTACCCTGAGCAGGCCAAGTTTCACTGCGATGGAAGCATAAAGGGCTCAAAACGCAAGTTCCGCTTACACACACTTAAATGGAAAAGTGAAAGGTGAGCTTCACTTTTTAAAGCCGAGCACCCGCTCTCGCACGGGCTGAACGGAGGAAAAAATTCAATAATGAACGAATCCATGATTCTGGCGGGAATGAAGGACTTTTTTCAAAGGAGACAGCCTGCGCTCCAGATCGGGCTGACTCGGTTGCTCGATCCGTCAAAGTGCTGTAGGCAAGACCATGGCGCCCCAACCACGGCGTGTGATTTTGCGCAATACTCAGGGTCACGTGTCATAACCGATTTACTGCGCAAGTGGGCCACAGCAAATAAAAGCCCTCTGCTGTTCAATTCCTCGAATTAGCGCGCTGCGCGTCTAGTTACTGGCCTAAGGCATGGCGCAATGATAGTTATTAGTCTCTTCACCTATACAAAGTAAAAAGAAAACAACTGAACTTCGGCTGGCAAATTGGTCCATTAGCTCATATAGGGTGACCGATCACTTTTTGTTTCTTTGTTATCTTTATTTTATTTTAATTCACCGCCTGTATCAAGCAATACATGCTCCAGGATGGGATTTCGGGTGGAAAAGGTGTGTGCATGAACCACCATGTTTTAATCAAGTAGATTGTTGAGATTGACTTACTATTCAAAATTGTCCATGAACATGATAGTCAGATGCCAATTTTGATGAATGGTGCTCGACTGTTTGTTCTTAAGGTTTCCAGATCTTGCAAAGTGGATGCCATCAGCCTGGCTCGTGCTAGACAGCTCTCATTCGCACCCTGGATTTGTTCATCTTCTGTATTGACTGTCCTGGAACTACTACGAGAAGCACGGACAGTCTTCATCAATATGCTGGCAGAAGACACGCTTCACATCGAGGACGATGCACATCCAAAACTTGACGATTGCGCATATTGTAATCTAACCGGACTCAGGATTACATGTATACATCGCGTTTCCTGAAACGAAGGAGTTTCTCATACTCAGCTCATGTATATTTATAAGATCAAGAAATATTCTAGGCGCGTCTTGCTGCTGTATATATAGATTTGCGTGAGCACCAAGCCCACGCCCTTGATACACATTTCATGCTTTTGATCCGTTTAACCTGGTGGCAATTGAGATGCATCAACAATGTCATTTGCATCAACAGCGGCATCTTCCTCAGGGGCGCTCTGCTCCAAGGGAGTTCTGGGTAAAGCCATCATACCCGATCTGGCAATCTCCAAGATGCCGAATGGCTGCAACAATTGGATGAATGAGGACACTCTTGAAGGCTTGGCACTCAACTCCACCACAACGTTTCTGTCCGAGATGTCCACCACCTTACCTCCAAACTTCTCTGTGATCGACGAAATGTGCTGCAAGTGCGAGTGTTTCTGTCTCAATGCCGCAGAGGGAGCTAAGTTGCTGGGGTGGAACTCGCTTTCTCTTGCAGACAAGTCAGGGAGTGCTGAGCCCTCTGTGGCATACTCGTTGTGAGCAGCGATCAAGTCCTGGAAGTACTCTGGGCCCAACAAGGAGATTCTGGCCAACAATAACTCTCTCTGCACGATCTCAGCATTCGTGTAGTCCAACACGGCGTAAACAGGCACCAAGTCCTCGATCTGACGCCTGGCCTGCTCCACGACGGCGTCCTGGCCGCGCAAAACAACGGTCATCCGCGACAAGTCTTTCACCGCAGTGTTGCACACGACAAGAGAGTCGATGTTGAAGCCACGAGCAGCCAAGGTTCCTGAAACAGACGATAAAACACCGGGCTCGTTTTGCACCAAGCAGTTCAAAACATGCTGTTTTCTGGGGGCCTTTGAAGGCACAGGGGTCTCGTACAAGATTGACGACACTGCAGCGTCAGCAGACCAATTTGGAGTGTCGAACGTGGGCAAGGCCGGGCGTTTTTGGTTGCGGTGTAATGTCTTGTAAGCCAAGGCCGAGGTCGACGACGACGTCACTTTACTTCTGGCCTGGCGGAGCATCGTGAGAGCACATCCACGCATTTTTGCAAACAGTTCTATAATGGTGTGGAACTTGAAACAAGCAAAATCTCTTGTAGTGGAAATGTGCTGTGGTGAAAAGGATTACCGACACCCAGAGTTCAACCGCAGTTGCGAATTGTATCAATTGTGCCTGGCAAATGCTTTATACTTTTCTCACCAATGTCGCGCGGTGCGCTTCTTGAGTCACCCGGGTTCGCGCACGACGGCGGGGCAACGGAGCCTGAACTTGAAGTCAATTAAGCTATAGGGCCGCACAGATAACCCATGCGCATCGAGAATATAGTTAAAGTTCAGCGCTCAAACAAGGTTGTTTTGAGGAAATGTTGGTTCAAGATAAGAGTATTTTCAGATAAGGGTGATAATAGTTAAGGGTGATTTCAGATAAGGGTGATTTCAGATAAGGGTGATTTCAGATAAGGGTGATAATAGTTAAGGGTGATTTTAGATGAGAGTGTTTTTAGATGAGGGTGGTTCGAGATAAGGACGGCTCACGATAAGGCTTAATAAAGCTCAGCATACCTTTCGTCAGATACATGGTGATATATACTCTGACGAGGAGGCGTATGTCATAAGAATGCGAGAATGGGCTGACGCATGTAAGAATTTGCCCCGGATCGGTTCATCGTGCTAGCTTTTGTTGACTTCAGATCATAAGAGTCCGAACAGTAGAGCTCGAATGCACCCATATCTGTTTTTGGAGCCAGCCAAAATGCATCGTGAGAAATAATTCATTCCTGAATCAATAAAGGTGGCTCAAATTAAACTACTAGAAGTAAAAGAATCTCAGATTATGTGCGGAATTTGCCCAAGGTAACTCTCATTTTTCTCCTTTTCATTCGTGTCTATATTAATCACGATGGCGTGCACACACAGGCGCAGTGGCTTCTAGGTCCTCCGCACTTCGGCAATGGTGCCACCGCAATTCATTTTATTTCTGACATATCTGTCTTCCCTGAACCAGACGAAAGAAAGACACTAAGATTTGAAGCCAGTTTTGATTACTCCTGCGTATCAAGATAGCCTTATACCCCAGATATTAACCGATTACTTTCACACCGTTTACTTCGCAATCGGTGTTCGAACTCCCCTCTCAGATCCCCCATTTAGTGCACGTCATGTCAGCTGCCCTCATCAACAGGTCGCTCACAAATGTGCGTACGGAGCTAGAGTTTTTATACGACTCAGAAGTCATCGACAAGCGACTCTTTGACACTCTCACACAGTCTCTTCCTTCGAGATACGCGAAGGATATGTCGCCCTGGGGAATAGAAAAGGTTCCTGGAATGTCACCAAGAGACTCAAAGGAGCCTTCGTTTGAGAAAGCCGACAAAAAAAGCAACGACGTAGACTCTGTTGCAGGCTCTTTGCAAAACACCCTGTTGCGTGACAATCTCAGTCCTCCTCCACAGCCACCGGTGGCACTCCCCGTGCCGGAAAGAGCACCTGCTCCTGCCTTGGGATACTGCAAGGCTCTGTTTAACTACGAGTCGAGCGAGAGTGGAGACTTGAAACTTGCAAAAGGCGATCTTCTCGCTGTAACAGAACATCTTTCTCCCGACTGGTGGAAGGGTTATAAAAAGGGCAGCTCGCCAGCACAAGCGGGCGTATTCCCATCAAACTACGTCACTGTAATCTCGGATACCGAGTTTCACGAATCTGCTGGTCTGCAACCTCCTTCAAACCAGAACGAAAAGGCTTCTTACTCGTCCGATCAAGGCTTTTCAGCATCAGCTCCCCCAATGTATCAGCCCGCACCAAATGCGCCTTACCAGCAAGGATATCAAGCACAGCAGCCCTCTTACGGAGGCTATGCCCAGTACCCGCCTCCTTCGACGGGCTACTATGGCCAGCCTCAAGGTCAATCTCTGCAACAAATGCAACCACAACAGCAGCAATATCCACCAGAACAACAGCCTCAACAGGGTGCTGGTGGAAGCAACGGCGCCCAACATTTCAAGAAATTCGGTAGCAAATTGGGTAATGCCGCGATCTTCGGCGCGGGCGCTACCATCGGAAGTGACATTGTTAACCTGATATTCTAGGGTGTATTAAGTATTTAATGAATACTGCCATTGTTTAGTGAAAGTCAATTTGGTGACGTATGTGTCTATAAGTTTTTAAAATCGTAGTGTTGCCTTCAAATTCAGGAGGGAGTTTCAGGCGAATTGCCCGAGTCTCTGCCCAAAATAAACCATTGACTCTCGTACAAAGTCCTGTTAATTTTTTTTTTTTTCATACGAGACCTCGGTGGCCGGTCAAGAGATAGAATTGCAATTCACAGACCTTATTTTTTTATCAGTATGGGATTCTTTTCAATGTGTATTATATTCTCGAAACATTATACTTGATCAGTTGGACTTCTCAAGCTTTATTTAAAAGCATGATCTGCTTCGCCAATCATGTCTAGCCATGTTTACTAATTTCATTCATCGTTACTATTTACATCTCGATATTTACTTTCTGGCGTCAACCACAGTGTTTAACAACAAGGTGTCGTTATCCAACAAGATTCTGTTTGGAGAGTTGGCCAAAATCAGAGCAATTTCCCTAGCGGTGTCCAATCTCTTCAACTCGACATAGTCCTTCGACTTCTTGATTGCTTCACCAATCAACTCGGCAGATTTGGCTTCACCAGCAGCTCTCACCACTAGCTGCTGCTTTTCTTGGATAGCCTTATCCACTACAAAGGCAGCTCTCTGGGCATCTTGCTGAGCAATTTGCTTGGCCTCGACAGCAGCACTAAATTCGGGAGAAAAGGTCATAAATGTCAAGGAGACATCATCCAACTGGATGTCAAATTTGGAGGCACGGCGAACAAGATTCTCTTTCACCAACCGAGAGACCTTTTCTCTTTGCGTGATTAATTGAGATGCATTGAATTGCGCGATCACTGACTTCAACACTTCGTTCACAATTGAGGGTAAAACCTTCTCGTCGTAATCTTGGCCCAAAGTTCTGTAGATGTTGGGCAATTGATAAAGATCTGGTTTAAATAAGACACGGCACGTGATATTGACCATCTGCAAATCCTTGGTACCTGTCAATGAGGATACGTTTCTGGGCTTGGCTCTGACGTCAAAGACAATAGGTCTTTGGAACCATGGGATGACAAAATGGGTTCCCTCAGGGTAAATTTGATTTTGAATTCCGTGCAACCGCGAGTAGATGATTGCTCTCTGACCACCATCAACATTGAATAATGCATTCTGCGCTAACATCGAGACACCTCCCAAAACAAGTAATCCACCTAATCCAGCAAACATTCCCAAGGGGGATTTAGGAGGCGCTCCCCCACGTGTTCCGTTTTGCGCCATGCGGCGTCTCAACTCTTGTGTGACCTTTTGCCATTGAGGATCGTTCATGTTGTCGTATTTGAATTTAGTGATTTAGTTATAAATCCAAGTACAAGTAGATTGGAAGCCCCTCCACTGAACTTTCGCCTCTGGAGTCGCCCTCTTTTCCCGGATGTCGTGTCGCGAGTCCTTGCGCGACACGTGATGCGCGACATTTTTTGCAACTAGTATAACTTTGTTTGTCAACGAAGATTCCGAAAGGTGACAAAATGTAGGAAGAACTCAAAGGGGGACACCTTCATAGTCATTTTGCTTATAGTAGTCGGCGATCTTACGTTTCCAGTGCCGCTTCCGGTTCGTGTGGATGGGGGTTGTGACGAAAAGCCTTTCGCAAAAAATGAGAATAATGAGGAAGATTGCGACCAGTGAGCTTGGGGCTAAACTTTTAACAAAATTCTTCGTGCTGACGGCCTCTTGATATGGACAAAGAGCATACGGACCACCCAGCACATAGCACCCGGGAACAGTAATGTCGTTGATATCGATCCACACCGGATACAGGACATTCGTGCTGACAAGGTAAGATATTAACGAATATTGCTCGAGGCTCAGATGCGGAACCCCGAAACTGAAACCCGCTGGACAGCCTTCCCCGCTTGTCCAATCGAGGTATGTTTCGATATTGCTTGTGAGTTTCCAAGAGTATGGATCGGAGCTGTTCTGGCATGCGCCCCGTATTTTATCGTAGCAATTCTGAAGAGCCCATCCATCCTTCGTAATAGACACGCACAGGTACGCCGTTTGAGAACTCACGCTTAAATACCACTCGTCATCATTTGCATATTTTTCCGGGTGTGTGGCGTTTGTGTTCCATGTCAGATCATCCAAAAACTCGCCAGGAGCCCATGACCAAAAGGATGCAGGTGTGTAACTATTGGCAATTGCTAGCATCCACTGATCGAGCTCCAGATAGTTGGAAAATGCTTTCGACGAGTTCAATATCGAGCTGAACCCGCTTCGTAGATAAGTGTCGATGGTCTCGTTAGAGAATGGATGCAGATCGTCGTCGACGACGATTCGAAAATGCGACCGTTCGGCCCAATTGTGGAAAGAAGAATCGGAGGGGCTGCTTAGGGTATCCGAGATGTTCTGCGACAACAGCTCGTTGCCGTGGCTTTCCAACCATACTTGAAAGCTCAACTCGTTAGGGGAGAAGATATAATCTAGGTCCATCGAAGAGACGTTGTAGCCTGTGGTTGAATTGTGAAGCCGATTGCTCATAATAAAGGGAAACACTCTTTTATACAAGCTGAACAAATACGTTTCCTGAGTCGGGTAGAGAACCGATGAGCTGCCCGAGTCCTGCTGCATGTTGTACAGTTCGAGATCCAGTGGCTTGAAGAGGTACGAGTTGATTAAACTCAACGAGTCTCGCAAAGTGCTGTTTCCCACGTTTAAATAATCCAGGTTATAGGACTGATATGCAGTAGGAACCAGGTCATGCGTGACCCTTGTAGTGTTTGTGCTATTATATGTCGAAACATGCGAAGGGGAGTCGGTCTCCTCGTAGTAAATAGATTTGAGGTTTAGTGCAAACTGTATCATGTTTGCCTCTAGTCGCACGTTGGTCGTGGTCAAGTACGATTCTATGTTCTGGAACAAGTCTGCGATGGAAAATCCCGGCATGCAGCTATATGTCTCGTTATTCCACAGTACAGCCACCGTTTGAAAGAGATCCAGAGTCTGACTGGCGGGTATTGGCGCCGGACATAGCTGCCATTTCTGAGTGAAATGATTCCAGTATAGGTCCACCATGAACAAGCTGTATTTTAGGTCCAAGTAGTTTTGAATGAACGGTAGAGACAGGTTTGAGTATCCCTCGATATCGAACACCGCTTTGTTGAGCGAAATCCCGAAAAACGTTAGCTGGTCGATCGTGATATTTGCAGAAATGTCTCTTTGGGCAGTATATGGGTCGGCATACTGCAGGGCCAAGGTCGACCAGTCTAGAAGCCAGCCATGGCATATCTGGATCACAAAGGCCGCAACTCCAGCTTGGAGAAGCAACATGCGCGTATCCGTTGTATGTGTTTGACAGCTCTGAAAGTCACAAGTTATCAATCTTACATTTGCATTCTCAAATGCGCGTGCGATAGGCGCAGCAAAGCTTTTGGGTGAGAGCGGATGTCATTAAGAGTTCCTGGCCTCAACCATGGAAATGGATGATGTAAATACAAATAGTAATATCAGGCTTGCAGGAGACTTATTATAAATAGCGTCCACTGATTTTCAATATTTTGAAAGGAAATTTTATGATTCAACTGTTTTCGTGATGTTCTCTAGAATTTATTAAAGGGCCAGTTGTCGTGAACTGGCAAGGTCACTTCGGTGACTCGTGCAACTGTCAGTTCTTTGAGTCGCTGGAGAAACTTCTGCTCGACTAATCGATTTGGATCTTGATAAGTCTTCTTTCAAAATTTTGTGATCTTTACAACCAACTTTTCTTGTTGATCACTAGCACCTCTCGTCTTTAAATTTCTATCTCTATCTCGGCTCAGATTTCTTTGCTCATATAAATTTGAGACTGACAAAGAAAAAAAAAAAAAAAAAAGAGTGCACGCGTCTCAATCAGTCGCGCTCCGAAGAATTCAATTAATCAAAACACGCAAAATTTAATCATCTGTAGACCATCAAACCACTGTCACATGAGTCAAACTGAACTCGAAGAAAGAGTTTTGGCGTCCTTGAACGAAAAGCAACGCCAGGCAGTCACGTCGCCATGCTCGGGAATACTTCAAATCATCGCAGGACCGGGGACCGGAAAAACAAAGGTCATCGTATCAAGGGTAGCTTATCTTTTGCTTCACGATAAGATATCTCCGCAAAATATTATTGTGACCACATTCACGAAAAAAGCTGCAAACGAAATGATGGAAAGATTGCGGGATCTCTTTCAAGGCACAGATGTAAACGTGGGAAAGCTTCTCATTGGCACTTTCCATAGCATCTGCTATAAGATCATTCAAAAATACGGCCACTTGATTAATCTCAGAAGCGTCTCTATTGCAGACGAAAAAGACTCCATGCAGATTCTCACTGACGTTTTGACCTCTAAAATATCGGACGAGCAGTGGAAGAGCTTTGATGCGCAACCTGGTGCCAAATCTGCCAAATTCAAAATGAGGTATGAGGCCAAGGGCAAATTCCGAGGATATGACCCCAAGGCTTTCAAAAGAAATATTTCTAAAACAAAATCTGCCGGACTAACCCCAGAGGATTACGAGAACGACCCCGAGAAGAACGAAATTTTGCTGGTGGTCTACCGGGCATATCAGGACGAGCTCATAGCCAACAAGGTCTTGGATTTTGATGACTGCTTGTTGTACTGTTTCAAAATTGTGTCCCGCTTCCCTGCTTTGAAATACATTGAACATACACTCGTTGATGAGTTTCAAGACACCAACGAAATACAATTGCAGCTCATGTACCATTTTGCAAAAGGGAATCCCTCAAATACCCTTCTGCAGTCAAATGTCACAATTGTGGGAGATCCAGATCAAAGTATTTATGCATTCAGGGACGCTCAATCTGTGAATTTTGAAAAGATGAGAAAGCATTACTCTGAACAGAGTGATAAAGCGTGTAATGTGATCACCCTCGATGAAAACTACCGGTCCACCTCGGATATTCTTCACATTTCAGAGACGATCATGCGCCAACAAAGCGGAAGAGTGGTGAAGAATCTCACTTCCCAGCTAGACAAGTCTTTGAAGCCTGTTCATGTTGTGCACAACTCGAGCGAGAAGGAGGGAAGGTATATTGCAAACCAAGTGAAATTTCTAGCGGGGCTCCCACAAAATCTCTTTTCCTACTCGGATGTGGCGATTTTGGTTCGTTCTGCGTTCCAGACCAGAGCCATCGAAACCGAGCTCACCAAGAGCCAAATACCCTATTTCATGGTACGCGGGAAAGCGTTTTGGGAGAGAAAAGAGGTGGTAGCCATCCTAGATTATCTCCGATGCGTGGCGAATAGAGATGACAAATTGGCTTTTATGAGATGTGTGAACTTCCCAAAACGAGGACTTGGACCAAAGGCTATCACCGATTTGAACTCATTGATCGACAGCGAGAGAGAAAAGAGTCTCGATCTGTCCGTCTACGATACCTTAAAAAGAGTTTCTACTGCGGACCTTAAATCGTCATTGGGTCCAAAGATGAGAACCAGCTTACTGCTGTTTTTGCGCATAATCGAAGACACTGTCCAAGTATTGGAAGAAAAGTTCGAGCTAGGTTCTGGCGACGAAGATGCGGTCATCAGTAAAGCCTTTGATGGCTTGTACAAGAGTCTGAATATACTCAAAGAATTCGAGGAAAGCACCGACAGTGACCTCAACATCGAGGAAGTCAAGGCCCAGCTTCTAGGTTTCGATCTTCCTCCAGACTTCAGCCTTCCAGACTTGCCAGACGAAGAACCACAAGATGAGGAAGACATCACAGGCCCTGCTTTCATCGGTAAATTTCTCGAGCTGATTTCTCTTTACGACACAGATCCTGGTAAGAGCGAAGAGCAGCTGCAAAAGCCGAAAGTCTCGATATCGACGATCCACGGATCAAAGGGATTGGAATGGCCAATTGTGTTTGTTCCCGGGGTAAGTGAGGGCCTTTTGCCCGCGTCTTTTGCGACAAACGAGGCAATTCCCGAAACAATTAATGAGGAGCGCAGATGTTTTTATGTCGCCACAAGCAGAGCACAATCCATTTTGTATATCTCAGCTTACACTGAAGTGGACTCCGGGGGTTGGCGAAGGCCTATCGAAGAGGCCTCCAGATTCATGGACAAGGCACGTGAGCATTGCTCCAAGACATTAGAGATAGACTCGCAGGATAAGCTTAAGACTCTTTACGAGATACGAGGTTCAAAGTTGACCGACCTCGAGTTTGATGCTAAAGCCCATCACAAAGAATATAACAAGGGTCTTCCGAAGAGAACGCGGGAAAAGAAACGTGACGCTCCTATATCAGAAGGTTTCACTACCGCAGGAGAACTAAAAGATTCGACGAAAGAAGTCAGTTTCAATAAAAAGGCAAAAAGGAACACCTTCGCTAAGGCGGATGAGTCCGACTATTTGGTGGATTTGTCTATTCTTCAAAAAAGCGCGGGGATCCTGAAGGCTCCACCATATATTCCCTCGCGCGTCAAACCAGCGCTTTTGATTGACCCAAAAAAGCTGAGCCTCGAGTCTGCTGCAAGCGATACTGTTTATTCTCCACCCTCTAGGAGTTTGAGTCGCGGAGCGATCAACAAAGCACCCGCGTATGTGCCTGTTAGGACAGGAAGCAAAAAGCGCCTAGGCACCAAGCCGAAGACCGATGCCGCAGTGATAGTCCTTGACGACTAGGTTCTACCAAGTTTGGTAATAAATGCTGGAATTGAGGTATATACCTATGGATTTAGAGAAAAGAATCTTTGCCAAGAGCTGGTCTCAAGTTGGCCTATTTAGTGATTTGGAAAGACCATGGAAATTCCAAGTGGACGGTCTTGTCGTCGTCGACAAACTTGGTCACAGCAGAGTAGGAGCCCCGGGCAAACATGCCTGATGGAGCCTCCACTGCACCAAACGACTTTTCGTAGAATGGCTTCTCCGTCGTGTTAGGGGCGTATGATCCCAATGGCTCGTCGACCTTATCGACACGCACGAGGCCTTTTTTCACGGAGTGTAAGTACTTCAATCCAGTGATGATTTCATGCTGCACCCTGAACTTGATGCGCAATTCGTACACGGATTTCTCTTTGATAGTGAAGGCAATGTCCTTCTTGATGGTGGCACCTTTAGCATCCTCCATAGGAATCACCACGTCACCCAAATCGGGCAGTTCCGGAAACACCAACGCCATTTCAACAATGACCACTGTCCGCTTGTCACCGGGTGGAACTGGGTATGCGTTCGCCGAGGCAGACAAACCTAGCGACGCTTTCCACTTGGCCAAACTCTCGTCCTCGGCATCGAGTTTTGTGTATTCCTCGATGGTCTTCTTTTCGCCAACAACGTATCCCTCAACCTGTTCTGGGGCTAATTCTTCCTGAGACATGGTAAAAGTGTGGAGAGTATGTAATGGAACGGTCAAGTCCTAAGGTTTTGGCAAAGGACTCGTGGTCTGAATGGAAAGCGGCGCGCGAATCATGTACGCCTAGTACCCCACGCTGGGTGCAGGCTGGGGCTCAAACGTCACTGAAACCTGCGCGCGGATTGTTGCAACGTGCGGCTTGAGGTTTCGTACGGTAGTAGGTTTGGAGCTGGGCGAGTTGTGATAGATGCCCGGCAAACATTACAATATGTTGACTCTTTAAGGTGATGAAGAAATGAATTGGAATATCGATATGACCATCTGATAAAGTGAACGGAAATGGGTGGGTATACTTATGCGAGTTGATGCAAAGAGGTCTATCTACGCTCACTTTCGGTAGAAGCCTGAGTCGAGGCGAAGTTGGCCTTTTGCCCTGCGCACAGCTGTCTGAATATTTGGCGTCAAGTCTCAGCAAGAATATAATAAAATACGAGCGAGTGATTATGATTTGTCAATTTCGTAACATTGTATCAGCCCTTATACAATCCTAAGTGGCTTGGTTCAGCCTGGTAATTTACCATCGCAAATATACCCGAGCCCCAGCGTGGAGTGTAAAATCTACTGAGGTGTGAAATCTAGTGGAGTGTCAATCCTCGTGGAGTGTAAACTTTAGCGGAGTGTACCGCGTGCCGCACCTCGCTTTCGTTCAGTCAAAGCGTTATGCTGAAGAAGCAAAAAGACCATACTCGACAAAAGTGATCTCAAACTAGACCGTGAGAATTTCGGATGACAGAATCCGAACCAGACGAAAACTTCGATGACACTTGATTTATTTCAAAACACATTTTGTTTAAAGATGTGGGCAAGGCTTTAATTTTTCTTGCATTTTCATCGCCTAAAACCTCGCAGGTAAATAATTTTTCGCAACTAAAAACTCAATCACTCGAGATCTGTGGAGGAGAATCAGAATCAGGCACACTGCTTACCGAGAGGCGCCGAAAAGGGCATACCAACCATTTTTCGCGGAATAAAGATACACAGTAATTGTAAGACTCTATATAAATAGGGGATTTTTTTCAATCTTTCCTTTGAAGTCAGGATATGACGCTTGTGCTACCCATCACCTAAGTCCTCTCGATACTGGCCCTGACAACTTCCAAGTGCAAGCTAATGGGGCCAAAATGCTTCGCACCGCGAATTTCGCATCAAGACACCTCGGCGTCGTCTACCTTAATCTTATCTGTTGGCGTCGAAATCGAAAATTTACACATCATGAGTACTCCAGACGAGGTATGTGGATCGATCCTTTTTTTATAAACGAAAATTCAAACCGATTACTAACACTCCATCCAGATAAGGAATAAACGGTTGGCTCGGTTGGCGCAATTATCTGCCAGTGCCCCTTCCTCAGAGCCCTCGGCTGCTTCGAAACACCAGAAGCTAGATGTTTCTCAGGAAACAAGGGCGACCACTAAAAAGATCGATGATGCTTCCAAACCTTCGCTGTTGGCGTCACCAAATGAATCAAACTCTGCAACGACAAGCACGCAAAAAGAACAGTCGAGTACTGTTCGTGCAAGTACTTCTACTATTGACGCGAGTATTTCTACTGACCCAGCTGTAGCTATTGATCAGTGGTTAAGAACGGAAATACCAAGCTTATTTCGTGTTGGCTTCGGCAACGAGAGTCTCAACTTCTCATCGATAGGACTGAAAGATCGCCTTGACACAGACTGTGCCGACGAGATATTTGTTGAGATCCTCACAGAGTTGGGCACACCACAAGGCCAGTTGCCTTACTTGTATTTATTCGACGTGTACAACAGAGCATTCACATCGCGTCGAACACTACTGAAAAAGTCGTCATGTTACGAAACAAAGATCAGCTTTTTGACTGCTGTGTCCTCATATTGTGCCTCATATGGTCTCATTTGTTTTCAAGTTCCCGAAATGATTATCGGCAACAACTTGTCTGAAACAATATCGGTACTCATTTCCAGACAAGACTTGCATGCGCTTTTGGCTGACGTCATTGTGAAAGCAGCCGAGCAAGAAGCCGTCTTGGACGTGGCAAACGTGATATTCCCACACCTCGCCGAGCGCCTTCACCTCATCAACATTGACAATCCCGAATACACAAAGTACCTCACTCTCTGGGAAACTTTGGTCTCGTCAAAACAAATTTGTGGCGTCTTTTCTCAGATCCAATCATTTAGCCCTGCTGACGCTACTAGTGGTTTACACTTCGAAAACAGGACCTTACTAGGTTCTCTTTTGAAGCTTTCCCCTCTTCATCCCAAAGTGTGTGCATCATATTTTGGTGGCAATACTCCTCTCACATCTGATATAGAGCTCAGCAACGCCAAGTTGGCTCCACTCTTCTCCACAATTCAAAATGAGTACAAAGTCTTGGCTGAGCGCTTGTGGTATATTTTGGATAAGCTTATCCGGGGCTCATCGCAGACCAGACAAGATATCATGAAGTGGTTTGCCGATTTGGCGAATGTCTCTCATTTGAGAACAGGATCATACTCAGATCCCAAGAAGTTGGCCGGCGACGGTTTCATGTTCAACATTTCATATCTCTTGGTCAGATTGAGCTTGCCTTTCTTGAGCTTCCCGGCCTATTCTAAGATTGACAAGATCGATATGCACTTCTTCGGGGGCAAAAACAGTTTGTTGGACGTAAAAGAAGAGTCCAGAATCTACGCATCTTCCTCCGAGGCAGATGAATTTTACAAAGATGTCATGGAGCAAGAGTCAAATTTCATCTCTGACTGTTTCTTTGTCACGCTGGCATACCTTCAATACGGTATAGGAGGCATGATCGTGAACTATGATAAGATGAAGAACCATCAAAGGTCCTACAGACAGCAAAGAGAGGTGCAGACTAGACGTCTTGGTTCCCAAAATCGCTTGGTGGCAGGGCTTACAATCTTTCTTAATAACATCAAATGTTCCAGGTGGGTTATAGAAGCATTGTCATTGAACAGAGGACTCAATCTGGAGATTTTTGATTTCGTCGTTGGATCTGCACAGTTCTTCTCCCGGACAATTGACTCTGAGCACAAACACCCTTCGCCTAAGCTCTCGGTTCCGACATTCCAAGTTGAAAAGACAAGCCAACTTGACGACAACGATTTCTTGAAGAGCAAGGCTCCTGTTCCATGGAAATATATACCAGAATACTGTTTGGAAGGCATGATCAATTATTGTAAGTTCATTTCTCGGTTCCATCTCAACCCGTTGACAAATAATGAGGAAAAACTTTCGATAGTCGCAGAGTTCTTTGTGACGTTGTTGCGCTGCCCCGAACTAATTGGTAATCCTCACTTGAAGGGCTCGATCGTGGAGATTATATTTTATGGCACAATCGGTTCGCAATTTGGCGATCCAGGATACTTATCCAACCTTTTTCACAACAACCCATTGATGAAAAACAACATATTGTATTCACTCCTAGACACTTATGTCATTATCGAGAAAACCGGTGCCTCCTCTCAATTTTACGACAAGTTTAACAGCAGATTCTACATTTCAAAAATCATTGAAGAGCTCTGGGAGAACTCATTTTACAAGAAACAATTGAGCGACTACTCTCGAAACAAGGTTGAGTTTTTCATTCGTTTCATCGCGCGTATGTTGAACGATACGACCTATCTATTCGACGAAGCATTCAATGAATTGAACAATATCCATAAGTTTCAGGTCGAAATTGAGAAGCGAGAGGCAGGTGGTGAGGCAAACGAGGAAGTTTTTGGCAATGCCGAGGAACTTCAAGAAAAACTACAGTCATCTGAGAAGAAAGCAAAATCATACATGGGTTTAGCCAATCAAACGATGATGCTTTTCAAATTGTTTACTGAACAGGTTCCCGAAGGTTTCACGATACCAGAGCTCGTCGACCGTCTTGCGGGGATGTTGGACTACAATTTGAGCTTGATGGTCGGCCCCAAGTGTTCCGAGCTCAAGGTGAAGTCTCCTGAGAACTACGAGTTCGAGCCGAAGAAAATTCTTGCTGATATTTGTCAGATATACTGCAATTTGAGTAATCAAGCCAAGTTCGTGCAAGCTGTCGCGAGAGACGGGAGATCGTTTAATTTTTTGCTTTTCGACAGAGCAAAGGATATTTTGTTAAAGAGAACAGGAACTACCCAAGAGATAATCAACCGATTTTACGCTTTTGGCGAAGCTGCGGAGAAGGAGAGAATTTCCATCGAGAGAGAGGAGGAGGCGATGGGTGAAATTCCAGAAGAGTTTCTTGATCCTCTCATGTACACACTCATGGAAGACCCCGTCATTCTCCCTGGATCCAAAGTCACGATGGATAGATCAACTATCAAAGCTCATTTACTAAGCGATCCCACCGATCCTTTCAACAGAATGCCCTTGAATCTCGACGATGTGATCGATGACGTCGAAATGAAGCAGAGAATTCTTGCCTTCAAGCTGAAAAATGAGGGCGCATAGCCCACATGATGAGAAACGCCCGTATAAGTCCAAGACACTTTAATCTCGAGGACAAAGATTATCTACGCAAAAAAACTCACACAAAAACCGAGTTGTAGAGCTATATTAATACCATGATATTATGTAAGTTTAAGCCTTGAGGGCGTAGACCTTCTTTGGGAAGGCAAGTTGCTGCTTTCTGGCCTTGACGGTAACTCTAGCAGCGTCCTCCTTGGACAAAGCTCTTCTCAAAGCTCTGGTCTTCTTGGCTCTCAAGTCCTTTGGAATGAACTTCTTGCCAGCGTACAATTCTCTGACGCTTTGTCTCTGGTTGGCGGTGATGACAGTCAAAACTCTGGCGATGTTTCTTCTGACAACAGTAATTTGTGGAACGGCTGGCTTGGTGACCTTTTGAACCTTCAAAGAGGCCAACTCTTGCTTCAACTCGAGCAATTGCTCTCTCAATTGTTCCTCGGACTTGGATCTCAACTCAGCAACTTTAACGACAGCCTGGATTATGTTAGTATTCACTTGGAGTATGGGAGAGTTTTCGTCTACGCCTGTCACGTGTGCCCACAGTACGATGAATCATTATTCCTGACTTCGACCAGATGTGCGTCTGAGTTCAACTCTTCGGCTCTGGGACATATAAAGTCCCCAGCACATCGTCCTTGATATGAGATCCACATGGGAAAAATCATATGATCATCAGCATTGATTGTCACATCGAGAACTTGAAAGATTCGTTTTTTGGTGGTATTTTGAGTTCGACTGGACACGAGCTTGGGTCTTGAAAGGCGACTCGGATATTATCGAAGGAGGGACCAACGGATCAAACTTATCAAGACTTCCGCGTAACCATGATATCAGCATGCTTGTATTTGGTCAACATGGGCGACGAGTTTGTGGTTTTGGCGCTACGTACCATTTTGTATTGTGATTTAGTTTAGATGGATCTTTGATGAGGATTCGAGACAAAATTTTCAACACCGCACGGAGCCGGGCGAGGGTGTGGACTGCATGCTGATGCGTATAGATGCTAAGTGCGGCGGCGGGCCACGTATCATGAGAGATGTCGCGCACGTGCTCATTAGGGTAACAGCCCTAGCGCTTTATACGGCGCGCCCCTTGGCAAAGAGTGTGTGACTGCTCCCGGCTGTGGTGTCGTCAAGATCCAATTTTGCAGTTGCGATAACGGTTCCATGATTCAGGCCTCTTGAGTATTTCGAGAGTGTATTATGAGGGCCTTCTATCATTGTTAGTTCGGAAGAGCGAGGCAGGCTATGTCCCATTTCTTGAAGGCTATAAGTGATACCTAAAATGACTGGCCAGCTATTCATCGACTACCAACATACCACTCCCATTAATCCTCCTTGGCCATAGTTGTATGGTGTCATCCGCACGCGCTGGGCATAAAGATGATCAGACATCTAGACTGTGAAGCTATGTAAATTTCTACCCTGGTACACAAAAGATTGGTTTTCTGTGCATTTTCTGGAGCACTAGCCATTTTTGTTAAAGAAGACATACGCAAACGAAGAGCGGCAAGTGTAAAACTCTCCGTAGTAGGTTCATCGAAGATAGTGTGTCAACCATCGACGGTCTTCAAGCATTTTCACTCTTCATATTTCCTTTTTTAGTTCTCGGTCTTCATTTCGTATTAATGGAATGTCATCAGAAAAATGTTTCATAAATAAGGAACAATGTAATTGGGCTAGCGAGAAAGGACATCACTATCATATCATGAAAGCGAGGCTTCGCCGGGCTCTTTGCATGACTTCACATTTCGCGTAATCAGACGCTCCCTGCTTATCACGGGGCGCTTATTTTTGATAATCTTATTGTATCAAACACCCATTCCGTTTTCTATACCATACTGTATCGTAAGTAAAGAATATAGAAGCAGAACACAGGAAATACAACTAGAAAGGCTGTGCAGAATATCCCGTTTAAAATTGTCATTTCTGGGCAAACGGTCTGTGTCATGCGTGCGGGGCTAATCACACCTGCCCCTACTTGCCATCGGCAATACTTATGAACTGGTAGACATGAACATTCAGATTCAGCGTTTTTCTATATTTCTTTTTTTTTTGTCCTACGGTCGTATAGTCACATTGCATGCATTGGCGGAGTCCCGGATATTAGGGACGACTACATAGTAAACAATTCATCGGAAACATGAGAGAGACGCACACATCTAGTTGGACTTTCTCAAGTTGTTGGACAACCAGTCCAAACCATCGTACAAACCATCACCGGTGGTGGCACAGGTGGACTGGATGTACCAAGGTCTCTGTCTGATGGAATGCAAGCCCAATTTCTCCGTGATCTCGGCCGCGTTCATGGCGTTAGGCAAATCCTGCTTGTTGGCAAGAACCAACAACAAGGCGTTTCTCAATTCGTCTTCGTTGAGCATCTGCTGCAACTCCTCGCGGGCCTCGGCAACACGGTCTCTATCGTTGGAGTCGACAACGAAAATGATACCTTGCGAGTTTTGGTAGTAGTATCTCCACAAAGGTCTGATCTTGTCTTGTCCACCCACATCCCACACGGTGAACGAGATGTTTCTGTACTCAACGGTCTCGACGTTGAAACCAATGGTTGGAATTGTGGTCACAATCTCACCGAGCTTCAACTTGTACAAGATGGTGGTTTTACCGGCACCGTCCAATCCAACCATCAATATTCTCATTTCTTTGTTACCAAAAAGGTTGCTGAACAACTTCGAGAAAGACAAACCCATTTTTGATCTTTTTCTGCTTTCGTGATTCTTTTCTGCGTCGAGATGCGTCTGTCTAGTATCTATGTGGAAGAAGATCCCTGTTTTAGCCCTGCTGTCAGTGGTGGTGTGAGACTTCGAACCAATAAGCAGTCGCTGTTTTTGATACCCGAGAACTTATCGGATAGGATCTAGCTGGCTAGAGTTAAGTGGTGTGTCGAGTAGCGTGTGAATGTGGCTACTGGATGCGGTTTCTCAGGGGGGAAATGTCGCCTAGGAAACGGGAAGTTTGTTCTGATGAAGCACTAGAAGGAGGTGTTTCCGCTTGAAATCAGGATGTCGAATCTAATTGAACAGCAAATCGCGGGAATATGGACACCGTACAGGCCGACAGGGCGTGCGCGGCACAGGCATGGATGCTACCGCGTTCACGCCTCCCGCGACTGCGTAACCCAAGAGGCGGAGCTAGCTTATTAGGAATTTTTATAGGAAGAGAGATCTGATATATGGATGTAAATATATCTCGTGCATTCCGGGAGAAAATTTTGAACTTTTTATATTTTGGGACTAATTTTTCAAGTGTTTTTCATTTCTCCACTCGCGTGATTGTATTGTGATCGCGTGACGTGTGGCCCTCTCGATTAGTCTGTTTTCGTTTGCAGAACTTGAGCCTCAGCCCGCGTCGCATTGACGCACGGAAGTTTATTCGATCCGGTGAGTCTTCCGGTTTAGCCAGCTTTTTGAAAGATGGATTGAAAACGCTTCGAACTTGATTATCAACGAATTCGTATGCAAGTGCCTTTTAAATTTGCGAGGGCTTTTTTTTATCAATAAATGTTGCCTAAGGCTAATAAGAATCAGCTTGATAGAAGCCCAGTTGATGACACCGGTCGAGGTTTAGCTAGTAGGGCCTTCAGACATAGTGACTCGTTAACTATTGTTGATATTTAGCCAAGTTATGATTGTACTAAATAAACCAATCGACTCAAATTATAATTGGATGAATAAATACAAAGTCTTGTATTACGGCTTCAGTTACGCGCGACTGCCCACACTTGACTGTGTTCTGAAAGAAGGACCTGCTCAAATAAGCTAAAACTTTACAGAGATTTTAAGCTGAGGGTAAAATTTTTAGATTCTGAGAGTTTTTAATGTTAGTTCTTTTGCTGAATGCCGACAATTTGAGAAAGGGAAGTTTTGTGGTCACTCGCAAGATTAAAAGACTCATGATACCAGATAGAGTGTAGACGCGTCTTCCGGAATGTTGAAACAAAATTGGCAGACTTCTTCTGCTGATATGTGTAACAGCATTTCTTCTCTGAGGGGGCTATAAATGCTTAGGTTCACTGCATTCTTTTTAACCCGGATTGCATTGTCAAGTTCGTCCTCTTTGTGTAAATATACTAATTGCCAGGCAGATAGCCCCCGCAAGAATTCTTAAACTTTTTGTCAATTTCATTTGCCAAGAGTTACGTCAGATTCTCATATAAACTTGCTTTTCTCATGAGATCCTGCGGCCTACACCACATCACGGGGTTTTATATCGATACTCATGATAAATTATGTATTGAATACGTGAATGCAAAGATAAATTGAGCCGAATTGACTCCCACAAGCCTGTGATAGAGGAGCGCCGAAGGAATGCAGATTATGAAATTGAGCCTTTACTTGCCCAAGTTTACTTTTGAATGGGCATATTTCTGTAAGGCGCGGATGTACACGGCATAGTTGACACTATTGTTATCAGGTTCCCAGTACATTTCACTGAGGCGAATATGCCAAGGCGGATAATCTTGCAAATCTAGGACTGGGCCGAAGCAGATCAACAAATCTGGCTCAGGGCCCACAAGCTCGGTCAATTCCTCATCGACTAGATCTACGGTGATGTCTTTCACCGATAACTCTTTATTGACCGAAAGCTCGCTTATGGTTTTAGTGAGTTCAACAATTGTAGGCTTTCCGTCAACTCGCAGAAGAAGTGAGATTTCTAGATCTGGAGCTGACTCATCACCGTGAGTGAGCGTCACGTTGGAGTGTGGCACCCTTATGGAGAAATTAGGCGTCGGGTTTCCAAAATACAAAAGCAAGTTCTTGCTTATATACCGCTGTAATTCTGGTAAGTGGTTTTTGACAACGCCATTATATTCGTAGATTGTAAGGCTCGGGATCCCCAGACTCAAGCTCCACGCGGCTAACTCGGAGATATCTGCAATCACTCCTTGCACTCCCCCATTCTCGTCGTCATCCCGGCGCAAATTGACTATACAGCTGACGCGTTTTGGGATTTTCGAGAGCTTGTTTACATCATCACGAATCACGCGAGGCGAGTTGTTGGGAAAATAGGTCATTGAATATGCCCGGAGCCGCATCTTATTGTACACAAACTGTACATTTCGTAAGATTGACATGACGAAAAATACCGTCAATAGCACCGTGTACCGCAAATAAAAAAACAAAGGACCTAGCGCCGAAGGCCCCAGTCGTTTGGCTTCAGTCGGCTTGCGCATAATCAAATGATAGTTAATCGAATGCTGGTTTAGAACTTATCTTCAAAATGCCGCCGCGTTACGCTTTTGTCACAAAGCGCGAGGCAGGATGCCACTTGGCTGGTTCTCATGCAGGCCACCGGTTTTTGGGGATGCACAGGTGTATGCTGAGGGAGGGTCGCAGGAACTCGCTTTTTTAGAATCGGAGACGGAGACAGGCAGGGTGACCTTTTTTGCAAATGCAAGTAGCCAGTTGATGATACGCCAAAAAAATATTTAAACGTTTTCTTGTCTAAGTGAAATATATGAAACGTTGAAATGCATGAGAGAGTGAAGTTAGAATAATTTGTTTGTAATTTTCCACAAACAGCAATGGCTGTTGTCATCCTTGATAGAGATTTTTCAGTAAAATACAGTAAAAGAGAGCAGTTAGAAGAGTAGTAAGTCTGATCTTCAAGTGGTTTCACAAAGTTGTGAAAAAGAAAAAAAAAAAATAGCTCTGCATGAAGCAAGGGCAATTTTGTTGCCATAAGAAATTTTTGAGAATCAAAGAATATTTTGCTTACTATCACTGAGAGTTATTGATCGCATCTTCATGTTCAAAATTGTTTAAAATGGGGAAGTGAGAGGGGGCACGCGAAGGAGGGCACGCGAGGTGATCTTTGATGAAGGAAGGCCAGCCAAACACTCACCAACATCGCCTAGCGCTCTGGTCGCACTTCGGCCTAATATCTCAAGAAGGGATAGTCACGAATTATTAATCCGCGGATTCTAAGAATTGACCCTGAAGGTCAGACTTGAGCATATTTTGTATTTCTGGAATAAACCACACGAATTAATTCTGTTCTTGCAAAATTGTGATGAACTTGAAGTCCACTGATAACATAGCTCGTTGCGAAATTTACGAGCTTCTCCAACTTTTTTCTCGCTTTAATTTTACTGCGTGCCCCGCTCCTGGCTGCCCCATAGTCTTGATCTCGCAGACGTAGACAAGAAACTCATTGTGGCCATCCCCAATTCTACAGAGAAGAGAGCGGAGCACAGAATAGCATTTGCATCTGAAAATCACAGGTGCTGAAAAAGGGACTTGCAAAAAGTAGGCCAAGCCCTGCGGTTCTGCAAGAAATTACCATACAACCCTGAACAAAAGTGCACTTGAGTAGCCTAAAGAGCTCCGGTTGTCCTCGTCTACAGGTCCATTTCACCTTTTCACCTCTTTCTCACTGCAAAAGTTCACAGCCTACGAAAGTTTTCATATCAGCCCTATCCCAAATCTTCACATTTCCTTAATATGGTTCTACAGCACATGAAGGCAAGACTTGAAGGTCTATTGTATGATAACACAATCGAGGAGGAAGCTGTACGGAAGTTGCGACAGAAGTCGTCACTGGGCTCTGCCATATTTGTTGGGCTTGTTGCCGCAGTAGGCGGGTTTCTATATGGGTATGATACGGGACTCATCAATGATATAATGGAGATGTCTTACGTCAAAAAAGAAATACCGTCGAACAACATGAACTTTAATGTGCACGAGCGGGCACTCGTCACCGCCATTTTATCTTTAGGAACTTTTTTCGGAGCGTTGATGGCTCCACTAATATCTGATTCATATGGCCGTAAGTTTTCAATCATTTTGAGCGCCGCCGTCATTTTCAATGCGGGGAACACACTACAAGTTTCCGCCACAGATGTGGGTTTGCTTTGCGCAGGCCGAGCCGTGTCCGGGTTGGGTGTCGGTATTCTCTCCGCAATTGTTCCTTTATACCAAGCTGAGGCGTCGCCCAAGTGGGAGCGTGGTTCGATTGTTTTCACATACCAATGGGCGATCACCTGGGGTCTTCTCATAGCGCTGGCCGTTTGTCAAGGGACCCGCAAAATTAATTCAAGCGCGTCATACAGAATCCCTATCGGTGTACAATATACTTGGTCCATAGTACTCTGTGTCGGTATGCTCTTCTTACCGGAAAGCCCTCGGTTTTATGTGCAAAAAAATAACATTCAGGGTGCTCTCGAGTCTCTTGTGAAACTACGGCGGCTTCCGCAGGACGATCCAGATCTCATTGAGGAGCTAGTGGAGATAAAGGCCAATTACGACTACGAAATGTCGTTTGGAAATACCACGTATCTCGACTGCTTCCGTCTGGGAGGCGGTCGACATAAACAAGGTCTTCGAATGCTCACCGGAATCGGTGTGCAACTATTCCAACAATGCTCCGGAATCAATTTCATCTTTTACTACGGCGTAAACTTCTACGCCTCGACCGGGGTGAAAAATTACTACTTGATGTCGTTTATCACATACTTGGTGAACGTCGTCTTTACAGTTCCCGGAATTATCTTTATTGATATAATCGGGAGGCGACGGCTTCTCCTCTTGGGAGGCATTGGAATGACTTTCAGCAATATCGTCATTGCAGTAGTTGGTGTCACAATGACTTCTTCTGAGGGAAAGTCCATTGTGAGCATCGTGTTTTCTTGTTGTTTCATCGCGTGTTTTGCGTCCTCGTGGGGTGGCTGCACGTGGGCAATATGTTCCGATATTTACGGTATAAGCATTCGACAAAAGGCCGTCTCGATCACAGCTTCGACAAATTGGTTAGTGAATTTCGTCTTTGCTTACATCACGCCTTACTTGATAGACACGGGCGCACACACAGCCGCTCTAGGTAATAAGATCTTCTTTATCTGGGGAGGTTGCAATGCTTTAGGAGTCATTTTCGTGTACTTTATGGTCTACGAAACTAAAGGTCTAAAGTTGGAGGAGGTGGATCTCATGTATCAGATTTGCAAAAACTCAAGAGCCTCCACCGGCTTCAGAAGTAGGCGCTTTGACTACTCGAACTTGATCACGGACGATGGCATAATCCACAGCTTGGTAAACTCTCCGCCTAACGAGTGGGCTACCGAACACGACCTGCACGATAAATCAGAATCAAACTCCTCGTCCTCGCATGGGCCACAAAAAGGATCATTAAAAAACGGTGCGAATTCGGTGACTCAAGGCAAATCCCCCAGCCTGAGTCAAGGATATGACTCTGGCGATGTTTGTTTGATGAAGGCAGTTGCACTTCAGCCAGCTCTCAGCAATACGTCCGACGAATCTCGTGGGTCCGTGAGTAGCTCTAGTATCACTAGCGAAGCTGTCACAGACTACCAAAAATACTTAAAGAATTTGCATGAGCTGGACTCTGCAAACTCCAGACACACCCTGACATCCTTCACGTCTGCCTCAATTCTGCGAGGGCCACCAAGTCTGAAACCGTATCGCACAAACACAAAAACAAGGTCGGTTGTATCTACGAAATCTCCCACAGAAATTCAAGGGTCTCATGTCCCAGCGAAAAACGTTCTAAGCGAGCATATGAGCTTACAAATTAGTGAAAGCGGAAATATGAAAATTATCGCTGCGCCTTTCTACAATAATCCGCCCAGCGATTCCGACAGTGACGAGTGAAGCCTGGTAAGGTGCCAGTACATCAAGAGATTATATTAGCTGAGCGAGTTCGGCCCAGCTGAAAATCTTGATGAACGCTGACGTGGGCGAATTTGTGCATCCCGAGCCTCGAATACTTTAATTTGCCGCATCACCATATCAGTCTGTTGCCCGCGTAATTGTGTTGCCGACTCCGGTGCGCATTTCTTCAAAGAAGGGCGAAGATGTATACAAATCGAGAAGAATACAGCCCCATTAGGAAGGTGCACAAAGCCATGCAGGTCTTCATATTCTCTATAGGCCGACGGTGCAGATGCGATGCTATATTCTGTGACCTTAGCTGCCAGGATGGGCATCAGAAAAAGGCTGAGAAGTGAATGATGAAATAAGGAGATTTCATAAATTCGGCAAGGTAGCAATTGTGAAACGTGAGATTTGTGCCGCGGCTGCCGGGACTATTTTTCTTGCCGGAGAGTTGCGGTTCGCATGACAAATTTTGAGTCAGGTGCCCTCGGAACTCGCGTCCGCTCTCACAAACTAATATACCGGCACTCAGTTTGGGATGCGCTCACCCACATCTACGTTTACCCACACGTACTTTATTTGAAGAGTCAAGGAGCTCACTTCTAGGGTCATTCAAGTATGTGGCATGAGCGGGAAAATTTACTGGTATAAATGGGCGCAAACGCGAATTATGCACTGCGTGTCTTTTATTTGTTTAATTCTTTCTTACAGCAAGCACTACGTCATGAAATGTAGGGGCGTCGAAGCACGGCTTGCTATAGCTCAAAACAATTCTGCTGTCGTGTGTGAGAGCGCGCTTGCTCCATACTTACGAAAAGCTTACAAACTGTTGGTGTACGGATGTATGATCTGTGCCGACTCGTAAGCTGCCTGAAGTGGTTCGGTACTGTAAGCAGTCTCTTTTGGCGTGTCTGTCGACATTCTGTGTCAAAAAAAAAAATCAATTCAATGCTGCAAAATCAAGATTACTCGATCCACGAAGCAGCCCGTGAAGGCAAAGCTCTCACTGTGCAGGGCCTCCTTGAAGAGAACCCAAAGCTTGCGGTGCTAAAAGACGAAGATTCACGTACGCCCCTCCATTGGGCATGTACCATGAACGACGAGAAAATCATCGACATTCTTCTTCCCTACGTGAAGAGTGACCTAGACGATCTTGTAGACGCCAGTGGCTGGACTCCCGTGCACATAATGGCCGCCTTAGGTAACTCAAAGGTGTTTCGTAAGTTTATGGAGCGAAACCCACAACCAAATGTGAACTTGCCCACAAACACAGGTGCCACGTGTCTCCATCTTGCCGTGAGCAAAAATCACTACGATCTTGTGAAAGAGCTTATTGACTCGTACAAATGCTCTGTGAGGACTAAGGACCGCAGAGGCTACACTGCGTTACACAGGGCCGCGGCTATTGGCAGCCAGCCGCTTATCAAAATGTTGGTAGAGGCTAAAGCTAGTGTGAATGCCAGCGATAGTGACGGATGGACCGCGCTTCATCATGCGCTTGCGGAGGGCCACGGTGACGTCGGTGTATTATTAGTACTGTTAGACGCCAACCCGTTAGCAGAGAATAATGCCGGAGAGACACCCGCAGCAGTAGCAAGTGATGAACATGTACGTAAGTTTTTCGAGAGTTCGCTTTGAGAGAAGTGCGGTAAAAATCTGTGGCAGTAAGGGAATCTGAGTAGCGAATTCGATGTCTTAACAAAACGAGCCTTAGAATACTGGACCTGGGCAGGCATGGAAAGTGAGACTGCGATTTCACCTCCCTGTGACTGAAATTATAATTGGCCCAAATTGCGCGGGGAATTACTTTCAAAACTGGTCTTGAATCTACATTGGATCTCCAGTCGAATAGGTGAACTGACAATTGCTGCTGCAAGATGCCATCTATAACGGCCACATTGTCAAATATATATAACGCCCCAAGTCTTGGAAGCAAAGAAGGCTGGCCACGCAGTCGAGCGACTGCACAATGCCGCCCTCGGAAGTCGGTCACTCCTGTTTAAGGAGAAAGCAAAATATTCCGTGTGCAGGGATTTTTACTGAGGGATGCATGATGCCGCTCATTTTGTACCCATTCCCTCAGATGTTGCTATGGTATGCTTTCCCGGCAGCCGAAGTATATATATCGAAGTAGCCCTGGCTTGCGACTTCGCTCCAGCCTTTTTCCTTTTTCAGTTTATAATTTAAATTTTTATCAGAACCGAAACTACATTGTTCTGTGTTTAATTGACTTTCACTTGTCGTTTATTTCAACTTTACTCAATCCGCTCACATAATTCTGCGGTCCGTGGTCGAACTATTTCTTCACTAGTTTGCCATCCATCTCTCTTTTTTACGAGATTTATTCCCACTGAATACCCAATCACAAAACCAAAAATGTTGGCCATCGGTGACGTCGTCTTGAGATCTATCAACTTCGTGTTGTTGGTTATTGCCCTCGGTTTGACCGGTTCGCTCGCTGCCACCACTGTTTACCAGCTGAACCCACAGGTCAACTTTGCCGTTTTCACCGCTGCTTTTGCGCTTTTGACCTCCACTTTCTACGGTGTGTTGGCCTACCTTTTCGCTGCTTTCGCATGGCCTGCTGTGTTGGCTTTGTTCGACTTCTTGAACATTGTTTTCACTTTCGCTGCTGCCACTGCCATCGCTGCCAACATCAGAGTCCACTCTTGCAGCAACTATGACTACCTTCAAGACAACACCATTGCTCAAGGTTTGACTGGCAGATGCAGAAAGGCCCAAGCCTCTGTTGCTTTCCTCTACATCTCGTTCTTCATCTTCTTGGCCTCCGGTGTGTTCTCCATCATCTCTGTCTTCAAGGGTGGTTTGTTCGGTGGCTCTAAGCACACGTCGAAGGTCTAAGCTAATTCTGGCCTAGGCTTCTTTTTATAGCGTTTATTGCGCACGAAACTTAGATGTATGCCTCAACATAATAATGCGATTCTTGTTGATGATCGACATGACTTCAAAAGAGGCGACATCATTTCTCGTTGTGCCCTCCCATGTTTTATATACTGTATAATTAATAATAATTGTGACGTGAGGTGAAAATTGAGTCTATATAGTATGATGCAGAAAGTAATGCTGTGGTTAATGTGCTTAGCGTTGGTTTTGGCGCTTCTTCTTTTCTCTCTCGTACTGGTTCTTTTCCGCGCCCTCCACAGTAGAGATGGAGTTGACGATATTGGCCATCTTGCGGTGATAGTCCGAATACATCTCTTTCTTCTCCTCGATTCTTTGTCTGGCAACAAACTTTGTCTGCTTCCGGATATCCTTCAACGCCAGCTTCTTTTCCTTCTTGATTTGTGCTTTCACCTTGTTCAATTCCTGTCTCTCGCGATTTATATCGTAAGACTTCTTGTCTGGGTTGAAATTCTCCTCGAATTTCGGCGCAAAAGTCTTGATGGCCATCTTCTTGTGTTCTTGTAATGTCAATGGTGTACGACTCTGCAATTGATTATTGAGAAGCTTGCCGAGTCTTGTCATGATGTCGCCCAATTTCGGTAATTGTGCACTGTAGAATCTGGCGGTGGCTTTCAAAATGATATTGAAAGAGTTCAACAACTCGATACAAGCAGTCTTTTCCTTCCACAACGTGACGCATTTGTCCATCAACGCGAGAGCTTTTCCAATCAATTGAAATTTGAATGTAGAATCGTCTTCAACATCCCTGAATAACGCCAGCACTTTGATCGGCGCGTCTTCAAACGTCTTAGGCTTGAAAGATCTGCTGAGGTTGAGCTTCGATCTGCGTTCCCCGCCTGAGAGAGTCTCGGTGATGGACTGCAGCTCAGGTAAAAGCCACACGAGGGCCTTTTCAATAAATTTGATCACCTCAGGGTCAAATCGTTTGGCGTAAGATTGGTAGCTCAACAAAATCTCGCACACAAGTAAGCCCTGGCCCAATTGCTGAACAGTAATGTGTTCACGAGCACCGACACAGGCACCCAAAAACTGATTCAAGAGAATCAATGCGGGCGTGATGACCAAATGGTAGTGGTCCGATGTAGAAAAGACGTACCCCAAGACAACAAAAAACACCAAGTCTTTCTTTTGCAATTGAAGATTGACAACTCTCTCCTCGACCTCAATCATTGTTTCTCTGATGACTTCGACAAGTGCTTCGTTGTATTTTTCGGCCAAGGAGCGCAATAAGTGCGTAAGCTGGTCAATAAGCTGCGAGTCAGCGTTCATCTCGTTGCCTGTTGCCAATATGTGTTCGAATATGATCCCCACAAATTCGTCAGTTTTCTGCTTGTTTCCTTGCGCTAGGCTAGGATTGTACAACTTGAGGATGGTTTTGATATGCGCTAGCGTTTGTTCCGAGCTCAAATTTTGGATCTGAGAAGCGAACTCTTCATATGATGAAGGCATGGTAACTGCTGGAGCCACCGACTTCTTGAGTCTTCGGGCAAAAGGGCTCTCTTCCTCGTCATCATTTGCGCCACTTTCATCACCGCTCGAAGCCGAATCTCCGCCTTCTTCACTAGCTCCATTTAGAGCAAACCCCTCATTTTCATCGCCACTGCCGGCCCAGAATTCGTCTCCCAAATCATCAGCATCTTGCTCGCCTTGATCTTGCAAGCCGCTCATTCTCTTCTGCCTGTCCTCCTCCAACTTTTTCATTTTGTCTGTGTGTTCTTTGGCGATCTCTTCGTCGGTCTTTGTCCTATCAGCTGGCACGGCCCTGCGATCGTAAGTGAGTTCTCTGACCTTAGCGTCATAATCGATGTCTTGCTTCGACTTCGGAGCGAAGCCCAGGTTATTTTTGCGTTGCAAATTGATCTCGCCCATCACATCTGCGAATTCGTCGTCCAAGTCCAAGATTTCCTCCTGTGCCTTTTCGAAAGCAGCCTGTCTTTGTCTTTTGTAGAACTTCGATTTGGCAATCACTTCTGCCATGACCTCCTTCTTTGTTTTCTTGCGTGCCGGTTGCTCGCTGAGACTGTCTTCGTCCACGAACCGTTTTTCAGCTGTTTCACCCAAAGCATCATCAGAGAAGCCATCTTTCTCTGAGAAGTCGAGCTTCTTCCCGGAGTGAGTGAGTGCAAAACCACCATCGGCATCGTCGTCGTCGTATTCATCATCACTACCCAAAGAGAACACGTTCTTTTTTGAACCACCTTGTCTCTCACGTGTGAATCTCTGCAACATTTTCTCTTCGTGGGTCATGTTCCGGTTGCTTTCCCCAAATCTCCGATCGATAACACCACCCACACGATTCTTACCCTTTTTCTCAGAATCATAGTCCAAGCGCATGGCTTGTTCCACAGATGAATGAGACTTCGCATAGTCGTTGTGTTGCTTGGAGCCAGCTTTGACAAACTTGCCGCCGGCAATTACTGTGAAGTCATGTTTTGAGCGATTGATTCTTTGGTCAAACTTATTGAACTCATCTCTGATTTTGCCAATTTCCTTACGCTTCTCTTCTTGATCTCTTCTGGTTTCTGATGGTGCACTTTTCTTGTTCTTTCTCTTCACGTTGGTTTGGCCCACGAGACCTTTTGCTTTGAGGGCCTCCTTGAGCTGTTTGAGTTGTGATCCAGCCATTCTTACTCAGTCACACGTAAAAGCACTACTCGGAAAATTTTGCGATAAAGATTGAAGCGATATGTGACCACCACGTTTTGCGATGTGCTCATCTCGTCTCGATCGATGAGGTTTCGCATACGACTCGCGCGAAAAAAGATTCATGCAGCTGCTCGATCCTAAGCTGTACTTAGAATTTATAGTAAAAAACAGGACGGCGAAATTATTATGAAGTTGCCGCTTAGAGTATTGCTTAACTGAACTAATGAATTCTTCTAGCCAAGTCTACACACAAGTACTGAAACCACTTTTATCGGCCGATCATGCAATGACTCAGTGAAATACCGAGTATATGCACATTATTTAGTTCGTTGCAAACATTGCAATCTAGTGTCATATCTCAAACATGATTCACAAAATTGGGGTATTGTGACGTAAGGTCGTCAAATCTCCGAGCTTATCGACCTGCTTCTTGCTTAGAGAACTGATTGATCATTCCGAGAACACCCTTGCGGCCCTTAGCGTTAGGCCTCATACTTGCCTCCATTGGTTCAGAAAGATGGTAGGAAGTTTCATGCACATTGCTTTCTTCGATGGAATTGCTGGTTGCAAGACCCGTTCGCCTGTTGAGAATCAATGACGGCGCTGGACCTTCTGTACCCGCAGAATAAGGCTTGTGCGTCGCCTTTGTCACTTGCTTCTTGGCCTCGGTGTGCTTGTTTCCGTAACTCTCGAGAAAGTACATGTATGATTTTATCATCTTGTCGTCTTGGTAATAATCATGTAAATCATCGTCACTAATACTTTCGTCGTCCTCAGATTCCGAGACTCTTGCCCGTGTCTTTGTGCTCGAAGCATGCTTGGCCTGAGACTTTTTGCCCTTCCGCTTCTTGTTGACCTCATACATCATATTCTTATCCTTTTCCTCAAAATTGAACATGGCAAAGTAACAAACGTAACCGAGACCATCCACGTGAATTGTGTATTCGCGAAAGAAGTCAATGATAGCACTAGAATTGCTAGAGATCTTGAACCATAGGACGAAAGGCGTGAGAATCAAACTAAAAATCTCGTTCATGATTATGACAATTTTAAGGCTGAATAGCTCACAGAACTTGTTCTTTACCTCAACAGTGTGAAGTTTACCGTTCCATGAGCTCGGCAAATAATGCGTAAATTGAGAAACGTATCTCAAGCTAGCCTCAGGATCATAAAAAAAGGAGATTCCCTGTGTGTTGAGATTTTCCGCCGTGTTTGTGACCGTAGAAGTATTGGCTGAACTTGACGTAACCGCCCACAATGTTCCGAAAATACTGATGTAAAATAGAGTGCTCCTATTTTGCGTGAGCTCAAATGACCAGAAGTTGTGCTCCTCATCCTCGAATACAAGCCCGAATATGACGAGGACGGCCAAGAAGGCACTAGAGATAAAGTTGACGAGCCGCATGAGATTCACAACAAGCACGCCACCAGGAAACTGGTTGATATACGTGTTCGCGGGCCCGACTGAGAGATGTAATCGCTTTATGAAAAAGTGAGACAACTCATTAAATTCCCGTAGCTTCCATTCAGCCCAGGGTGTGTACTGTCTCAAGCCTAGCAAGGACAGAGGATTTGACTTGTATTCGTTGAAGTATCTGAAGAAGTACAATAGAACGAAGTAAATAACAATGAATGGGCATAATATCAAATTAATGATGGCGGCCATTTTGAAACGCGAGCTGAGGTCTTGCGCCAACCCGTTTCGCGAGGACTCCTTCAAGATGCTTTTATTAATCTGGCCATTTTCATCAAAAATATAATTGTTGATGCAGAGCTTGATGTTCCACTCTAAAGTTCTTGTCAAGACGGACTTGTTCGAAAATAGAGATCCGAGAAAGCGTGGACAAGGAAGCGAGAGATCGAGTATGTCCTTGTTGATCAAAGCGATCATGTAATTTTCTTTGCGCATGATTCTATTGGCGATATCGTGTGCATTAAGGCGTACTTTCGAGTTGAGATCATTGAGGAATTGAGGCGGAATACTCGGATTGGATGAAGTGAGCGAGTTTTGCTCTTTCAAAAGCATCAATCTCGACACAATCGTAGACCAGGAGATTGTCATCAATTCCAAGTCATCAGCGATCCCAAGTAGATGTTTGTAAAAGTTGGAAAGATGTGATAGCTTGTACTTGTAGTCGAAATAGAGCTGGAGCAAGCGGAGAGTGGTATATGCAATGAAACCAAGCAAGAATACTTTTATGGACCCCGGGACGCGGTCCATGAGAAAATTCGGGATCACCAAATCAGAAAGGGTCAAGTTGACATCGGAGTGGGAGGACCATCCATTGAAGAAAAACTCGTAGTCGATGCCCCAGCGTAAAAACGTTGTGAATGATAGCACAAATATTAGAATCAAGATGTCGACGATCCGTGCTAAGACGATGCTATTGAACCCTTTGCCTCTGTAGTAATAGTATACGTCAATTAGAAACTCGTCCATGTTGACTATGTTCGCCCATAAATAAAGTGCACGTTCTCTTGGTGGGATTGCTAATCTGGCTGACTTAGAACGGGAAGTTCCCGAAAAAATATTTTTTTGAATCTCGGGAGACTGCTTTTTGAAAGAAAGTGGATCTCTCGGCGGAAAAAGACCGGCTTCCTTATGTAGAGGTCGCAGGTCGGGAAGCTGGAATACGATGCTCCGATTGTTAGATTTGCCTGGCATAAGAGGAGGGCCATGCTTTGTGTAAGCCTCAGAATTTGAAACAGCCTTCGAATCATTCTGATCTTTTGAATTAATGGGTACTTGTTCCGTCGAGCCAGCTAACCTAGAACCAGAAGGGGGCCGCGCACCTTCAAGATTACTTCCGGGATCTTTGGGCAAACCCCTCCTCTCTCGGATAAGAGGAGACGCTGGCGGCAGAGAGTCTGATGATGAAAGCTCCAGATCCGATTCTGAATCCAAAAGATTTTTATCTGGGGGCCTCAAGAAATTTCCGTCCCATTCGGTTTGACTGTTCTTTGAACTGCTCGGTTGTGGGGATGTGTCGTGTAGCTCATGCTCTCCAGCACCCAACCTTTGAGCCAGGAGCTCGCCTGCGTTTATATCGTAGAGCTCAGATTCAGGGTCATAATATTGGTAGTTCTCGGGAAGTCGACTATACACGGAGTGAAGTCCAAATACCCTAGAAAGAAACGTATCGCTGTTGGCCAAATCTTCATTCCCTTCGTCCTTCATGAAGGGCGCAGACATTGTGGGTGAATACTCGAGGGTTTATGCTATGGGGTCAGGCGTCTTTTGAACGAAGATTTGATGGAATTATTTGAGTGCTCACGTGAGTTGATCTTCTGATAAAGAGTTGAGCTTATGCACATGCGATAAGGGCAAGATTGGAAATCGTAGTATGAAGCTGCGCGCGCAGTTCACCGATAAGCAAACTGGGGTCGAGATGTCGAAGAGAGACACAACTAGATGATGTATGCAGAAATTATCGAGCTTTGGAGGCTTACTTAAACTTGTTTTTGGTGAATTTTGGCGCGATTTTGTATTTACCAAGTGACATTCCGGATTGGAAGATTAAGGTGAAGTCTGCCAAATTGAGCCACACAAATTTTAACGCATCACGTGAGCAACGGCGACGTTTGGGGTAGCTACCAATCTCAGTTCCGTATACTCAATTTGATGAAAGATTGAGATGACAAGCTTTCGAAAATTGCGAGGAATGTGTTGGTAAGTTTGCACAGAGTTGACCTGTTATGAATAAACAACAGATGCAAACAGAAAGCGTTAGCAGTTTTGTCACTACTTCCGTCGCTAAATGTAAATTAAATCCGCGCAATGCAACAGCAGCATTTACCATAGATTTCTTTTACATTTAGGAGCCATCTGTGACCTTGATAATGAAGCGGCTCTTGTTGCGATTCGAAGATTTCAAATGATTTCTGACAAGAGAACAATTGATGCACCAATCACCATCGTAACTACCTAGCGACATTATTATTCCAAGACTGTGTGTGCAAAAACAAATTTCTATATTGATCAATGAATGTTCAACTGTACACTTCAGGGCACGATTTTCTCCTTCTTTCGAAGGGATTCGAAAAAGCTGGGATTACTTGTACCCTGGCGTACTTTGCAAGCTGCAGAACACACGGCTGTGACCCAATAGCCTTGTGCGAATTTCCAACTTCTAAAGACATCAAAGCTTCACACGAACAGCCATGTACGATGATATAAAACCAGACAAGAAAAAAAAGACAAACCAAGGCTGAACAATTGTGCTACATCTCTAAAGACGGCACAGCTTATTAAATAGATTCGGGCGTAACAACCTCATTGTCTGGCATAACTGTGAAGCCCGCAAGACATCAGACCATTGACAAGTGCCATCAGAGCCGAATCCGCATTTGACTGCCCCCGGTGCAATGGCGTTTTTCTACATGATGTAAACTTTGTTTTTAACATTGGGAAAAATTCAACCTGGTCCGATCTCATTCAATCTCCGAGCAACTGGCGAGGCTGTTAGCTTCCGAACCCCGGAGCCGCCTGGACTTGTCACGAGATAAAACTTAGCCCCAACAGGCAGGTGAAAATATAAACACTGATGTAGCTTAAGCCTTGCAAAAATGTCGCGTCGCCGTTGCGTGCCCTGTATTACATGCAGGTACCAAAGACCGCGAATTGCTCTGTATACAGAATCATTACAACAAATAACACCTGTCGCAATGGTCTAAGGGCGGAGAGATGCAGCCTTGGATCCGTAACAGACGTTTCCTTGTATAATCAGTTCACAACGTAACGCATTGTGGTCCGCGAGAAAAAATTACGTGGTCTTCTCGAGCAATTAGTATTTCTTGGTATTGCTACTCGAAGTCTTCGTTCCTACAGTTTTTTTTTCCGCAAGCACGGGGTGTACATGAACATCCAATGGAGAAGAAATGTGAGGGCTCGCCAACCGACTCGAGAATGAGGCGGTGCGACACGCCTAAAATTAGAAATTGTGTACCCCTTCCCATCGGAGATAATCAAGTCGATGTATAAAGCATCGGAGATTGAATACCATGGTACTTCGAGTTTTGGAAACTACTCAGGAGACTTATGCCTCAAGAATTTATCCTTTTCAAGAACTATTTTAAGAAATCGGTTGTGGATATCCCCCACAAGTGGAGGCTTGGAAATCACTTCGATTGAGAAAAAAAAAGCAATCCAAAAGACTTTCGCGGACACACGCCCGGAGTCAGGCATACAGACGTCAGACTTTTTTTCCCTTGTTCTGTCGCGTGTCCGGCACTCAGAGCTTATTTTGGATCCAAGAATATCTTCCAATTCTCAGATCTGCGATTCTTCTATCTCGGCTGATTTCTTGGAAGACTTCATCAGGGATTTTATAGAACCGTGCTTCTCTCCTGCTTCTCGCTAGACTTTCCATTACTGATCTTCAAACGTGATAACGGACTTTTTATCCCGATACCTCATTGCGATCTAGAGCACACTTCGACAAAGTTAGTTGTTATATCTTCAGCAGCTCGTGCCGGAAAATCCTCATCGATAAGATCTCGTGAACGTTCACTTTACAGCGATCTCTCGTTATTTATCAATCGGATTAAAGCAAGAAAACCTTGTGTCATCATGGCTCAAAGAGATTTAACGTTCAACACGAACGTGGATTCAACAGCTGACGAGCACACACAAAATCCTTTCGAGTCAGAGTTGGATGGCTCTCAAAGCCCATCAGAGCTTTCTGTTGGCTCCTCTGAAAATGTGAGCAGAAACAACGCAGAAGGCCAGTACGGCCGGCAATATGCTCCGTACGCCGGGTACTATTCACAAAATGGCACTCAACTGAACTTGTTGTCACACAACACGTCACTGGAAGAGGACGGAATGTCCGCTAGCCCACGGGATAATGAAGGAATCACCGTTCCGTCAGAGTTTGATAGGTATCCTTCGATGGCCAATTCACGGGTTGTATCTTCCACATCTTTGGCCTCTCATTTGCATAACATGCATAGAAATGACAGCGCCATGAGTCCCGATGATTCCTCGGCAAAGTCGTCTGACCCATTTGTATCCAACACAGAATTTTCACCATTTGGCGGGTACCCTGCACTGTCATTTCCCTTGCACATAGATGAGAAGGAGGCCGACGACTACTTGCACAACCCTGATCCAGTCGCCGATGCAGAGTACGAGAAAAATCGTTTCATCCATGACATGAAGAATATGGATCGCAGGTCCCTTTTCGGGTTGGTCGGATTCATCGCGTTCTTTATTTTTGCCGCGATGATCTTCGTCGTTTTACCTGCCTTGACGTACACCGGAGCGGCCGACCATTACAAGGCTCAATCGTACGAAATCTTGACGAATTACGAGTATCCTCTTTCTGCTGCAATTAGAACAAGTTTGATCGACCCAGACACGCCCTCGGATGCACATACAAAAACCAGTGTGACTGGAGATGAGTGGGTCTTGACATTTTCCGACGAGTTCAACGCCGAGGGCAGATCTTTTTATGATGGTGACGACCAATTCTTTCAGGCTGTAGACATTCATTACGATGCGACGCATGACTTGGAATGGTATGACCCTGACGCCGTCACCACGGCCAACGGAACTTTGATTTTGAGAATGGATGCCATAAAGAACCACGACTTGTTCTATCGTTCTGGAATGGTGCAATCCTGGAACAGACTTTGTTTTACTCAGGGTATGATTGTGATTTCGGCCATGTTGCCCAACTACGGTAACGTGACAGGTTTATGGCCCGGTCTCTGGACCATGGGAAACTTGGGTCGGCCTGGGTACTTGGGGTCGACGGAAGGTGTTTGGCCATATTCGTACGAGAACTGTGACGCGGGAATCACTGCAAACCAGTCATCTCCTGATGGTATTTCTTATTTGCCTGGTCAAAAATTGAATTCTTGCACGTGTCCTGGTGAAGACCACCCAAACAGAGGGACAGGTCGTGGTGCTCCAGAGATCGATATCATTGAAGGAGAGGTTGATACAAATATCAAAGTGGGTGTTGCTTCTCAATCCCTTCAGGTGGCGCCCATGGATATTTGGTATATGCCAGATTACAACTTTGTTGAGATTTACAACAACGAGGTAACCACCATGAACACGTACGCTGGTGGTCCGTTCCAACAGGCTGTTTCCGGTACGTCAACATTGAACGTCACGTGGTACCAATTCGGAGATGTTGAGCACAACTTCCAGAACTTCGGTTTCGAGTATTTGAACGACGATGACTCGGGCCATTTGACGTGGTACGTCGGAGATAACCCAACTTTCACGATGTACTCATATGCATTAGGCCCCAACGGTAACATTGGATTCCGTCGTCTCTCGAAAGAGCCCATGTCGATCGTCATGAACTTGGGAATTTCGAATAACTGGGCGTACATCGATTGGCCCTCGATTCATTTCCCCAACATGATGCACATTGATTATGTGCGCATTTATCAGCCAGCGGACCAGATCAGCATGACGTGTGATCCAGCTGATCACCCCACAGCAGACTATATTGCCAAACACGAGAACGTATATTATAACGCAAACTTGACGTCATGGCAATCTGCGGGATACAAATACCCAAAGAACAAGTTGACTCATGGCTGCTAATATTTTCTTCAGCTAAGCGGAGCTCGACTCGGTACAACGGCGTTTGCTAAAACGAAATAGGCGAGCTTCATTTGACGCGTTTCAAAAGTTTTCTCGTTCTTCGTATGGAAGGGACATTCTGGGAATTATATCTGATTGTGCCTTGAATATTGCCAAGAGCAAGGTGAAGTACGAGACTACCCAAGCATCAACAGGCGTTTACCCGATTCGGATGGTGCATGTCGTGTGCAGTGCGCGCTAAATTTTCGAAGCTGTGTGGCCCCAGTAAAGGAGAAAATAAAAGCAGCTCCGCGTTCGTATGGGCGCGCCTTGCAATGCCAAGCCTTACAAACTGAGAGATTCCTTCGCACAAGAAAATGCGGTTGTTTTCTGTGTTTGCGTGTCGCTGCTGTTTTCGCTTGGCATGGCGGAATTTACTTGGCTCGCACAGCCGGAATACCTCAGTGGAGAGTTTGAAACATACAATATGAGCGTAAGGAGGGCGGTCAGGCACTTGTGTTTGCGCCTAAGACACCTTAGACTTGCTTCTAGCAACGGCTTCTCGCTGCGATTCCTGCATTGAGAAGCCCCACACCTCAGCTGGAATTCTCATTCCAGGCGTTGATTGAGGCGAGGCTATACAGCCAAGCTTTCACGTTCCTGCCCGTGGCGCACACAACTATTTTTAAATTTTGAGCACGCCGATCGAGGGTGGAATTGAAATATTGGCACCTTTTCTTCTCCTCTGAAAGCAGATCACCTCGCAGTTTCATCAACATAGATCGCCTTTTTGGTTTTGCAAATACCACAGGAAAGTCGACTCCACGCTTTGTTCCGCGAAACTACAGCTTCCACATACGGCTGACACAGGCATCATCAACCAAGCCACCTTCACACGCTTTAAGCTTGTTTGTTCACGCAACACGTTGAGACAGTCACATAGCTACTTGAAGTTGTCTACAATTCTTGACGCTGATTCGTTGATAACTAGCTTAGATATCTTTTTACTCCTCATTAGACCTTCTTGACCGCAGGGTCATTCATACAATAACATCCACCGACTTTTCACGTTTTTGAGTATTTGAAAGAGTACGCGTAAAGAAAAAGCAATCGACAAGCCTCTCGTTACACAACATACTTGCGAATCTGAGGCAATTATCACAGATCCAGACTCGGCGGCTAATTTTCTGCGGAGAAAAAAGAGTACTTACGGAGATACTTCCAGAAAAGAAATCACACAGATATGTCTCGCAGAGACTTGACTCGAAATGGTCCCGCGTATACCCGTCCAGTCTCCAATCCGTTCGAAGAGAATCTGTCTGACGAATATAGCGGGCTTGAAAACAGCCTGGCCAGCCTAGTCATGAACGATCGAGATGCCCCTGCTAACAATACATCGAGAGCCCCTTTTAGAGATGTGCTGGCTGTAAATAGCTCACGAACTCCACGTGACAGTACAGGCCAGCTTCAACGACAACTCTCGGGCAGCTCCTCGCCGTCGCTGCACATGCTTGTGCCCCCTTCACTGTTTGACCGGTATCCACATTTGATCAGTTCAAGAGATCCTTCATCCACGTCGCTTGCATCGCATTTTGCACAGCAGGACAACCCAAGACGATCTCAGACCGAGTCTTTTGGCTCTAGCACTCAAAATCTCATCGATCCGTTCTCACAGCGGGTTGAGCTTTCGCCTTTTGGAGGGTACCCTGCCTCGCAGTTCCCGCTTCATATCGACGAGAAGGAAGACGATGATTTCCTTCACAATCCAGATCCCATCGCCGATGCTGACTACGACAAAAACAGGTTTCTACACGATGTCAGACACATGGACCGTCGCTCGTTTTTCGGTTTTGTAGGGTTTGTCATCTTCTTCCTAGCTGCTGCAGCCGTCTTTGTCATACTACCTGTCGTGACATACTCTGGTGCTGGAACGCACTATAAGCCCATCACCAATGAGATATTGACGAGGTATTCCTATCCTGTGTCTGCAGCAATTCGTACCAGCCTCATTGACCCCGATACGCCCAGCGATCACCTCACCAAGAAAACGAGGACAGGCGAAGAGTGGGTTCTCACATTCTCCGACGAGTTCAATGCAGAGGGAAGGACGTTTTACGGTGGCGACGACCAATTTTTCCAAGCTGCCGATCTTCATTATGACGCGACTAAAGATTTGGAGTGGTACGACCCGGATGCCGTCACCACAGCTAACGGAACCTTGGTGTTGCGATTAGACGCCATGAAGAATCACGACCTTTTTTACAGATCGGGTATGGTTCAGTCCTGGAATAAACTTTGTTTCACCCAAGGTATGATTGTTGTTTCTGCGATGTTGCCTGGCTACGGAAACATCACTGGTTTGTGGCCTGGTCTTTGGACGATGGGAAATTTGGGTAGGCCCGGGTACTTGGGTTCCACTGAGGGTGTTTGGCCATATACTTACGAGAGCTGTGACTCGGGTATTACAGCTAATCAATCTTCTCCAGATGGAATTTCATATTTGCCGGGCCAGAAACTCAATTCGTGTACATGTCCTGGCAAGGGCGCTGGTCAAGGTCACCCAAATAGAGGTGTTGGCCGTGGCGCGCCCGAAATCGATATCGTGGAAGGTGCTGTTGACACAAATATAAAGGTTGGTGTTGTGTCACAGTCGTATCAAGTTGCACCGATGGATATTTGGTATATGCCTGACTATAACTTCGTGGAGATCTACAATAGCGAAGTGACAACCATGAACACCTATGCCGGCGGCCCCGTCCAGCAAGCTGTCTCAGCGGTATCTACTCTTAACACCACATGGTATGCAGAGGGACCTAATAGCGGTAATTTTCAGGAATACGGCTTTGAATTTTTGAATGATAACGACAAGGGGTATATCACTTGGTTTATCGGCCTGTCTCCCCTCGTCACTGTCAATGCATACGCCTTAGGGCCCAATGGAAACATTGGATTCAGAAGAATATCAAAAGAACCCATGTCCATCATCATGAACTTGGGCTTATCGAACAGTTGGGCTTACATTGACTGGCCCTCGCTTAAGTTTCCGCTTCAAATGCGCGTGGATTACGTCAGAGTCTATCAACCCAAAGACAGCATTCTGATGACGTGTGATCCTGAGGGTTTCCCTACCTCTGACTATATTGAGAATCACGCGAGCGTTTACTACAATGTCAACCATACATCTTGGGAATCTGCAGGGTTCACATTCCCTAAAAACAAGCTTGTTAATGGCTGCTAGTCGTCAATTTTAGAACTTTGGTCTATGCCATACATACATATGAACTCATAGAACACACAATATTTAAGCATTTGTTTAGATCAAGGGTGATAAAACCTTAGGCACCATCAAACTTCGAGAACACTACTGACGTATTGACTCCCCCGAACCCAAAAGAATTGCATAAAGCATGCTGAATTTCTTTCCTTTTGCTAATGCCCGGAACATAATCAAAACGAGAAAATTGGCCTTTATCATCTTCCCGATGACCCCCTTCAGATTCGAGATTGAGTGTTGCTGGAATCTCCCCCGTTTGTAGTGCCTTCAATGTAAAAGCAGCCTCCACAGCGCCCGCTGCCCCCAAAAGATGACCGATGGATGCTTTTGTAGAAGATACCAACAACTCTGGGTGAGTATCAAACAACCGATTGATAGCATTGTTTTCTGCCCTATCTCCAATCACGGTCGATGTAGCATGCGCATTTATGTACCCAATATCACGACTTTTCAAATTGGCCCGTTTCACGGCCATTTCCATGGCTCGAAAAGCACCTTCCCCCGATTCCTCGGGGGCTGTGATATGATATGCGTCTCCACAGAGGCCATATCCTTTGATTTCCCCGTAGAAGTTAGAGATGCCACGAGCAAGAGCATGGTCTAGCTTCTCCAAGACTAAAATGCCACACCCTTCACTCAAAACGAACCCATTTCTGCCTCCATCAAATGGTCTCAGAGCAGCTGCTGGGTCGTTTTCAAAATCTGTCACGACAGAACGAGCTCTGGAAAACCCAGCTAGTGCTAGAGGATGCAAGGAAGCCTCCGTGCCCCCGCAGATCATCACATTTGCATAGTCGTTCTTGATAAAGTTATAGGCATCGCCGATAGCATTGAGCCCTGTTGCACATGCAGTGGATACCGAGTGAAGAGGGCCCTTGAGCCCGTGTTTGATTGAAATGTTTCCTGCAGCCATATTGTTGAGAAGTTTAGGGATAAATAACGGCTGCACGCGTTTATAACCAGACGAGTTGAAGGCTACGGAGTTGTCGTAAACATCTGGAAAGGATCCAATGCCCGATCCCACTGCAACACCAACTTTACATTTATCCAAGGACTCGGAGCCTGAAAAATCTAGTTTCGCGTCGTTCATCGCCTCTTGCGTGGCCGCCAATGCGTACTGAGAAAATAGTGCAAGCCGCCTTGCTTCACCTGCTTCCAAGTGATCTAGCACGTTCCATTTCCCTTCGCCTAGGCTTCCTTGCGGCACCTGCCCCACAACCTTTGAAGGCACCTTGCTCCATCCAGCCGATTCATAATCTGCGAATGTTTTTGTTGACACTAGACCCGATTTTCCGGCTATTAGATTTGCCCAAGTGTGCTTGAGTCCAACGCCGAGTGGAGTAATGAGCCCGATTCCGGTGACGACCACCCTGGTCATGGTAAAGTTTTATGATATAGAGACTGAACAATATTTTTGAGATTCGCTAATATAGACTTGTGGTTCTACGAGATCTTTTCAAGTGCATTTTAGGAGCAGTCAGCCCGTGTAGCCATTTTTTCAAGCCAGCGCGGCATCTCGACGATAAAGACAATGAGTGATAATGCGGGGTTAGAAAATCGAGAGAGGATTTTCAAGTCTGGTAGCAAGATACGGTATGAGGATGACGCGAGAGAAAAAACGTAGATTAATATTAAAACCCAGCCATCTTGAAAAATTCAATCCTGCCTATCTACAAATTTCGTGCAGATAGTTATGCTAGTCGTCAGGATCTACAGTGGTGAAACATTCAAGACTGAGCTTAGATTCACTATCTTTTTTTGCAAAATCTCGAAGGAGAGAGGAACAAAATAGTGCCCCTCCCAAGGGGTTAGACCTTAGAATGCTCGTCAATTTCTTCTGACTCGACAATGTACCTTAGTAAGTTTCGATTGCTTCAACGAAAAGGGCAGAATTCTGAACTCCTCAAGAAAACCCCAAGAGGAAGAGCCACGATTTTGAGCTGCGAATCCCGAATTCTTGACCTACGAAAAGCTTGAACGTAATATATTTGTTGTACCCGTTCCACCACCTTTATTTATTGCTTTCCATACCCTTCTCATCTGTCAATATTTCTAGCCAGGTATTATGATGCACAGTGCAAACTATAGGGTCTGCCTAAAAGAGGTCAATAGTAGACATCCATTGAACATGATATGAGGATGAGCTGGGAGCAAAATAATGCAATTTAGCTTTCGACTATAGTCAAGACTCCAACGATGTATATTCGAGACTCTAAATATTTTACGCATTGATTTGCTCGACACCCGTCGCCCTGTTGGCTTCGACTACCACACTTTCATCCAAATTTGAAATGGCCTCAAGTGAGCTTGACTGAGCCTCCCTGCGTGTCGTGCTCAACTTGCACGAGCGTTTTTTTCCTAGTGCGCGAGCAGCATCAAACACTCGATTTTCGCAGATCGTAGGCACTGGCATTCAACCTTTCACACCAATAAAGCCACTGCCCAGCCAACAAACCATAAGACGATGTTTTCGGCTGCACGTTCAGACACGCTTTTTCTTGGCGGCGAGAAAGTCTCAGGCGACGATATTCGGAACCAGAACGTGATGGCTGCGCTTGCCGTTGCAAACGTGGTGAAGTCTTCGTTAGGACCTGTGGGACTCGACAAAATGCTCGTCGATGACATTGGAGACGTCACTGTGACCAACGACGGTGCCACGATTTTGTCGTTGTTGGATGTCGAGCACCCAGCAGGCAAGATCTTGGTAGAGTTGGCCCAACAGCAGGACAGAGAAGTGGGTGATGGAACGACTTCCGTGGTGATAATCGCCAGCGAGTTGTTGAAGCGTGCCAACGAATTGGTACGCAACAAAATCCACCCTACGACAATTATCACGGGCTACCGTTTGGCGTTGAAAGAGGCGGTGAGGTATATCAACGAGGTGCTCTCGCAGAACGTTGCCGGATTGGGTAAAGAGACCATGGTCAATATTGCCAAGACGTCGATGCTGTCAAAAATCATCGGCGCGGACTCCGACTTCTTCGCCCAGATGGTCGTTGACGCGATGCTTGCCGTGAAAACCACAAATCCAAAGGGCGAGACAAAGTACCCTGTGAAAGCGGTGAATATCTTGAAGGCACACGGGAAATCCTCCCTCGAGTCTGTCTTGGTGAACGGCTACGCTCTCAATTGCACGGTCGCCTCCCAGGCGATGGTGAAGCTGGTGAAAAACGCTCGTATTGCTTGTTTGGACATCAACTTGCAAAAGGCTCGTATGGCCATGGGCGTCCAGATTAACATCGACGATCCAGACCAGTTAGAGGAAATCAGAAAGCGTGAATATGGCATCGTCATTGAGCGCATCCGTAAAATCATCAACGCGGGCGCCAACGTCATCTTGACCACCAAAGGAATCGACGACTTGTGCTTGAAGGAGTTCGTGGAGGTCGGTGCCATGGCCGTTAGAAGATGTAAGAAAGAAGACTTGAGACGTATCGCCAGGGCCACGGGCGCCACTTTGGTCGGTACTTTAGCCAACTTGGAGGGAGAAGAGACATTCGAGGCCTCGTATTTGGGTCAGGCCGAGGAGGTGGTGCAAACGAAAATCAGCGACGACGAGTGTATATTAGTCAAGGGAACAAAACAACACTCCTCGTCCTCCATCATCTTGCGTGGGCCAAATGAATATTCTTTGGACGAAATGCAGAGATCCATCCACGACTCCTTGAGTGTGGTCAAGAGAACTTTGGAGAGCGGCAACGTGGTTCCTGGAGGCGGAGCTGTTGAAACAGCACTCAACATTTACTTGGAGAAATTCGCCACTACAGTCGGCTCGAGGGAGCAAATGGCCATTGCCGAATTTGCAAACGCGTTGCTCGTCATACCAAAGACATTGGCTGTGAATGCCGCCAAAGACTCTTCCGAATTGATTGCGAAGTTGAGAACCTACCACGCTGCCTCACAGGTCGCGTTGAAAGACGATGTGAAAAGACAGAAATACAAAAACTATGGTTTGGATTTGATCAACGGCAAGATTGTCAACGAGTCTATCACTGGTGTCTTGGAGCCTACGTTGTCCAAGATCAAGTCATTGAAGTCTGCTTTGGAAGCATGCATCTCTATTTTGAGAATCGACACCATGATCACAGTAGCTCCAGAGCCAGAGAAGGAGGACCCTCATCAGCACTGATCTGAGATATGCTCTGATTAGTCTGATGATTGTTAATAGAAATGTACACGGGAATGAAAATCACAATTTTGGTTGAATTTGTATGCAAATCTCATGCTGAGTTCAGACAGCGTTACGGAAATAATAAGGATTGGTATGCCGAAATACTTTGAGCAAGCGGGATTCTACAATTTCATCGTAACAGGATCATGTGGAATAAAAATAAAATCGATAAGCTAATCAAAGTGTCCGTAAAAAAATTGTATACAAAAGTCCAAGAAGTGAATGTGAATGTTGACGGTCGCCGCCGCCCCGTTCTCGAGACAATTAACCCATAGTGTGAAATGAAAAAGCACACGACCCTAAACGTACCGGCCGTAGGAGGTCTTTGGCACAGCTAGAGTCTGACCATAGTGCATCTTCGTATCACAATTCAAAAGCCCATGAGAATTGAGGGACGTTGTCGATTTCTCTCGAAGCGGTGTGCGTGACAACGACTCCGCCAAGCTGTACAGGGAGGTAGCCAGTTTGTGAAGAGAAAGCATTGAGCTGGAGCTGTGAACAGACGATTTTGTAGACTCGTAGGACGCGATAGAACTTGACGAGTTTGTGTAAGCGCTGGACAAGCGGTAGTACTCTGCTTTGGCCACATTTTCAGCCTCCTGCTTTCTGCGGAGATCTCTTTTGATATTGACGAGAAATGGCTGTAAAACAACCACCAACTCCGACTGTGATACATTGAGGTCCCATTTCAAAAGCGAAATGAGCTCGCGCTCAGCCAGGTTAACCTCCAGGTTTGTGAGAAGACCGTCCGTGTACTTTGTCCAGTGCTTGTTCAAAGGACTAGAGTCGTTCAAGGTTTTTGCGCTTAATATAAGTGCCGCCAAGAAAATACGATGCCTCGTGGTTTCCATACCCACAGCATTTCCAGGCAAGACATTTCTGAGTCTATTCAAGTAGACGAGCGAGGTCATGAGGGTGGGAGTTTGCACATTAGAGTAGTTGATCAAGCGGCCGATGAATTTCTGAAGCGAAACATTGTCCAGGGTTGGCGCCACAAGATACTGGCCCAATTTGTCGTATGATTTCTTGGGTGGCTTGACCTGAATGACTGAAGAGGTCGTGGAGGCCAAGATTTCGACCATTGCGTTGGTCACGGGCTGTCTGGCGAATATACGCAAGGCTTCGTGATCGGACATGCTTATTAGTGACAACGGTGATGGTTCAAGAAAACTCTTTAGTTGTATAGTCTGAAGATGAGCAAAGTTTAAGCCGTTTAGGGTGTTGCAAAATATTTTCAGTCACTGGCCTCGCTGCTAGATGAGTGGTTCAAAGAACTTCTGAACGAATAAAATGGTTTATGGCGATGACCAACTTGTTAAGATTGAAATCGAAGCGAGGCTTTTTCGAAAGTATAGAAAATTATAATTTCCACAAGCTTGGAATGAAAGAGGTGACAGACTCGCAGTCATATATAGCGAATTCCCCGGAATGGGCACGCGTAGGTTCGAGGCTTGACGGCTATCGGCAGGCACTCGATCTTAATCCCTCACTCTCACAGGAGGTGATTCGCGCGCTTTGCAGCTCAAAACATAAATACGCAGTGGTTTTGGTCGCGTTCAGGGACGCGCTTTGAATCGTTTTCCTGTACCTTGACACGCTGTGCCTTGTAATGCCACAACTCTGATGTCCCTGCCATGCAAATCGGCCCGGGCGAAGACGAAAGGATGAATAGTATTGTCAAGTTTAAGCTTGGCCTAAGACTCCTTACAGCATTTAGTAAAAGCTTTACTTGATGACATTTTCCGAAGCTGCAAGCTGGCGACCTCTGGACATGCTGTACTATTTCCAGATATGGTAATCTCAAAGTTTTCTCACCCCCTTGAATTTTTCAGGAGTCTCTTGTTTCTTGAGTGTTGCTATTACCACTTGGAGGGCGTCATTTCAGCTCTGAAATTAACTTCCGATTAGGGAACATTAGATTGTCTCCCGAGTGTGAGAGTTGCGCATCCGCGAGTCGTGACAAATGATGGAATGAGCAGCCGGTGGTGAGCCAAAGCGTGTTTAACGCGCGATGCATTTGAACCCGCGTCCTGATCACGAGGTATGAACGCCAAACGAGTCACGAAGCCGTCATTGATCTCACCGCTTATTTAAGCTTCAAAAAAACATAGGCGAAGAGAACTTGTCCATCACAAAGTCTAGCTTAGGCTGTTGTGATGGCTTTCAACTAATGTTGTGCGGTTTAGAAAAGGCCGCCCCAACCTCGCACCTAGTTGGGTAAAAGTCGACACCTTCCCGAACGGGAAATAATATTCGCTGCGATCCACCTCAAGTAGTAATTAACCAAATGCGGTCAACGCAGTTTGAAGAAAACTCGATGCTGTGATATTAAATTATTCGCTTGAAAAAATGTCCGAGCTCAACAATTGGAACAAATATTCCATTTATCTTCTGCATTTTTCAAGAGCTCGAAATTCCGAATTTTTGCGTTCTGAAATGAAAGAGGGGATTTTCGCGATTGGTTAATCAAATTTTAAAATTGGCTTGTACTTTCCACGCTACCAAAAATTCGGGTCGTAGTTTATTTTTTTCAAGCCACAGTAGCATACGCTTGATAAATACTATATACTGATTAAATGTTGGCAAGTTGAAAAAGCTCTCGGATCATTGCATCCTCAGGGTTTGCTTCGAGGGGTCATGTCCAGTATAATCAGTTCATTTGGCAGCAATATTCAATGCCAATATTAGGGTCCTTCGCTGAACACAACGTGAGGTGATGGATTTAAGCAATTTACGGTAAGCTTTTCAATGAAGCTTGGCCCTAAGAAGCCCGATGATGGGCCAAACTAACGTTGGAAAAGAAAAAACTTCATTTCGACAAGTTGGGAGTCATCATCAACTTTTAGCAGGCATGAGAAAGAAGGAAGAAAGAAAGGAGAAGATATTAAGGTCTCAGAAACTATTCGAGCTATTGAAGAGCTTGGTCTTAACTGTAATTTGCTTTCTTGAAAGTTCACGTGTATGAAACATGTCTCCTTCAAAGTCAGAATTGACTAATGCTTTCTACTCACACATACGAAGCACATCCTAAAGGACTAAGACGGCCGCGGCTTCTTTTTCTCGTCGAAGTCTCATCAAGGTATAAACTAAAAAAAAACACTGAATTAGAGATCGGCGGGTAAGCAAATGATCAGGCAGTAGAGTGCGTTCTGTAACCGAAAGTTGATCTGCAATTTCGTATGTTTTTTAATATTTAAATCAGTCTAGCAAAAGTGGTCAGCAACTAACTAGCGACGGAGTCTGGGTAATAGAAGAAGGCTAAAGCAACAATCAAGTATGTGCTCAAGAGCATAGCGCCCTCCAACCAGTTCGATTCGCCATCAAGAATCACCAAATTTGTGATGAACACGGAAACAAACATAATAGCGGTCTCAAAAGTGGAGAAATACAAAGACATTGGCACGTCGATGATCCATCCTGTGATCACCATGAAGGGGGTGACAAAAAGTGCAATCTGAAGCGAGGACCCTACTGCAACGCCAATGGCCAAATCCATTTTGTCCTTCATCGCAACAATGATGGCAGTGGCATGCTCGGCCGCATTTCCAACGATTGGAATCACAATCAAACCAATGAAGGTCTTGGACAATCCTGACAGTTCAACGATGTCGTCGATCGAGCCGACTAAGTAGTCTGCACAGAAAGAGACCAAAACGGTGGCTGCCACCAAGACAGTCAAGGCACCAGTAACAGACAAATGCTCTGTCTCTGCGGCGTTTTCCTCTCCCACGGGAACAGATGTCGTAATTATGGCCTCATCTTCGCTGGACTGCTCCTCAAATAATGCCTTGTGTGTCTTCAACTGGAACACAAGGTACAAAATGTAGAGAACAAGCAAGATCACCGCCACACCTCTTGACAAACTGAGAATCTTGTAGTCCGAGTCCAAAGAAGGATCTGGGAAAACCGCACCTTCCTTCAGCTTTGGCATCGACGCGTGGAATGCCGCAGGCAACAAGAGACCCGCAGTTGCCAATGCCATAAGCGACGACATGGTCTGAGCCACGGTCTGGTTGAAAGTTTGCTGGACACGCGTGAGACCACCAGCCACAAAGCAGCAGCCCAAAACCAACAATAAGTTCGACAAGATCGAGCCAAGCATCAGCGCTTGCACGATTCTAACCTGGTTATCTTTCAAGGCGATGATCGACACAATGAGCTCGACCGCATTGCCAAATGTCGCGTTCAAGAGCCCGCCAATGGTCTGCCCCGTATGCTCTGCGAGCTCCTCGGTTGCAAACGCAAGAATCAGAGCAAGGGGCACAATGGCGAAGAAATTGATCCAAAAAATGGCATTCAGGCCCCAGTCGAGGATTCCAGCTAGGAGACCCAACGGAACAAACACAAGGAGATAGTTGACCGGCGAGGATTTCATCGTCAACTTCGTGCCTGTGAGGCACGAGGACAACCACGAGGCCGGTCTGGAAGATGACTTGCGGCCCAAGAGCGGTAAGCGATCAGACATATTTATTTGTGATGAATGAAGCGTAGTTAAACAAATGCCAGAGTCGCCTCTCATGGAAGATTGCGCTCGAAACGTGTGCAGGCGGGTCGCGATGCGTTATCGCTTAATCGGTCTGCCTTCTTTATTAGATATATTGAAGGTGAGGAGAGGCGAGATCTCTTGATTTTTTATATGCTTAAATCTGTTTGACTGACAGGATCAAGTCATATCGTTTTTTTATTTGCGATTGCTTTTTCTCTTCACTTGTTCTTTCTGGCTTGCCTCCTAGTTACTCGATAAAGTTTTGCGTCAGCAATTTGAGACACGCATTCTCATCACAAAGACGATGCGAGACCAAGAGGAACCACCGCAGGCCCCCGTGTGTGTTTCCAACTTTACATCACCATCAAGTTGTGCGTTACAAAACACTTCAACTTGCTGTTCCTATGGGCTGTATTGCAGATGATTGGTCTGTTTATTTTTCGCTGAAATCTTTTTCATATGTACGCCTGAAAGAACTGATCGAAGGAAAACTGCAATTCCCATTTATTTGTCTCTAATTATGATTGTGAGCACTCTCTTGACACCACTTTAGGTCTTACTATTCGTCTCGCGGGTGCCCGTTTTTTTTTGCCCAAATTGTCTTTTTGCTTTGCGAAATTGCAAAAATCGAGGGGAGTCTTTGCAAGGAATTTACCAGCTGTAATTTCTCTCAAAAGCCGATTCTCCTTGTAGCACTATGTAGATCCTGAAATTACTTACACAACATGCATTTGTCATTAACAGTTAAACTCCAAAATCTCGGACAATAGCTTTTCAATCTCTGCGAGCTATCCTCAGATGATGATAGATCTTTCAGACGAATTAGAATTACTTTTGGATAGTGCTATCTTTACATCAATCTATATAAGAAGGCTATCATTGGTCTCGAATACTTGTTCGGGCGTTAGTTACCCGGGAAAAAAAACACTGGTCGCCAAATGGCCAAGGCTTTTGATTGAAAAATGAGAATTAAGATTATATCGAAGTCAGCTTCAAGAATATAACCGACGAATTTTGGATTCCAGACATGAAATATGATGAATGCCTTCGGGCAGTTCAAGTAACACTTTCTCTCTGAACATGTGACACACAGTGATTTGATTTGGAAAGGGACAACAGAAATACGAATTATGCCAGCTCGCTGCGATATCTTACACTCACACATGACGCACTTGAGGTTCCAGATTGATTATTGCATTCAGTGACAACTCCTCGACTTGAGTAATCTCTCATCTTTTCCGCATTCCAACGACTAAATTGAAAAGAATGACGTGAATCGTGCATTTTGGAGCAAGTGGCCGTTTCTAGCAATTTTGTAGCGTGCTGATTTACTGTGCCAACTCCTTCCATAAATAAGGCGTGAATACAATCACCGCCGTATAAAATGCACTGAACGCTTCGTAGACAGCCACCGGAAATCCGATGATTCCCCTGGCGGCAAAGTTCACATAAATAGCGTAAAATGCCACAGAGAAAAAGTGGTTGAAAAGAAGCATGGGGAACGGCAACATACCAGACAACAAGCCCATGGGACCGTCCACGCAGTCACCGCCAAGCAAGAAGTACTCGAAACACCCTTTTTGCAAAATCTGGAGCCCTCTCGTGTCCGCCGCAAACAAAGAATACAACGCTATTGATAAGACGTTGATCACGGCATCTAGATTTTTTCTTTTCCTGTGGAATAAATGTAATTTTTGAGACACAAGCTTCTGGTCGCCGAGATCTACACCGTGTAAAAGTCTTGCGAGAAGCACCGTGTCATTCAATCCCACGGTCATTCCGCCTCCTGTAAGAGGATGTCTCATATTCAAAGCGTCGCCCAACATGATGAAGCCCTCGTTTCGATCTCCTTGTTTTGACGCGCTAAGGTACTGATTGGGCATTGCACGGAACTGTTTTGTTTTGACTGCCTCCTCGAAGCTGGGGTGAAGTTCCTCTGGCAAGTTGGGCAAGACTTGGGTTTGCAAGTACTCGACAAACTCGTCGTTTGACAGCGAAGGGGGTTTTGAGGATCTGTAAGCACAAAGCATCCGCGTTTCTTCATCAGAAACCTGGTAGACCAAAACAGGAGCATGCTCGCCCAAAATGACATGGCCACGGTTTGGAGACGGGAGCTTTGCATGTTTCAAGGCTAGACCCACAAAGTACGACCCTGTGAAAGGAACATTGTCCTTGGAGTGCTCTTTGCGAAACTTCGAATATATTCCATCACACGCGAAAGTGACTTTGGCACGGTATTCAGTCAATGTGCCATCTGCCAGCTTCACTTTCACACCCAAAACCTTCAGCTGATTATCTGGATCCCTCACCAATGCTGTCGCAGTGCCTTCGACCCACGTAACATTAGGCTCGTCTCGGACAATCCGCCTGAGATTCTGAAGAAATTTCCCATGTGTGAGCGAAACACCACGCACATTCTCGTCAGCGTCCCACTCCTTAGCAGAAAGCGCAGGGTCGTCGCTGCTTAGCTTGTCGTTACCGTCAAACACGCAGTCTGGGACAGGAACAACAGGAGACGTCTTCTGACAAGCCTCTTTACTGGCGTAATTTGTGACAAGCGAGGTCTCGTGGAACTTTATGTAGTAGCCCTCCACGTGCCTTGCATTTATCCCGTTCAAGGCCTGGATCATTCCAAGTTCACGCAAAGCCTTTACGCCCGCAGGCTGCATCAACTCTCCCACGATTCTGTCTGGCTCCGACCAGTCGCGTTCAATAATCATCACCTTTTGGCCTTGTCTAGCAAGTGCCGTGGCCAAAGCAGGGCCCACTACACCCGCGCCGATCACGATGGCATCAAGTTGAGACATTTTTGATTCGGGCATTTAGGAAAGATCCGAAGGAATTTTCACAAATCAGCGTGTTGAGATTATTTTGTGGTTGTAGATAAAACAACCGTTGGACTTGTCCGCTCTATAACGTGTGGCGACCTCGTGCGATGGGTTTAACAGATTGCTATTGACACCTGATATAGCAGTTACCTTCTCGCGAGACGAATGAATAAGATTCTAGGAGTGTAGAGGGTCAAGAAAGAATATTCGTCCACAAAGAATAAACCAAGAAAAAATCGTTTGGTTTTATTGAAAGTGCTGGTGTCTTTGAAAATTAAAACAGGTTATACGAGGCCCGGCCGCGTGCACACACGAGATATATGTACACACGCTTGGACCAAACAAAATAAAATAGGCCCACTAGCCTCTCGCTGCTTTCGCCCTCGTATAGTAATTGTGCTCGCTCGCATACGCGGCCCTACGAATCGTACTATTTTGCACTCATGTGCCTCTCCGCGATCAGCTGATATTTGGCCATTTATGGTTTTAATTCTGCATAGTACCTGATTGAATGTAAATATTTATGCATTTTTGTGTTCGGGCCATATCCCCGTGTGACCTATACTCTTATGTGCTCTACGCATTTCGCATGTTTCTGAGTGGTTGTGAGGTGTGTATGGCATGTGATTTTTGATCAAGAGTTGCATCTGACATCAAGGGCACATGGTATAAGGCTAGCTACCACATGATAAGAGTCTCTGCGAGATTTATCTAAGCCGGAAATTGCCCGCGTCATTGATCATGCAAGACTGATATGAAATGGAATTATCCTTGAATGACAAGTCCAGGGCAAGCCTCTCGTTGAAGAGAATGCCCAGATCTATATAACCACGTGCCTCCTTAGTCCCCTTTGCGGAAACTTTCTCCGTGACTTTTGTGAGATAAGTCAGCCAGACCTATTTCTCAATCTTCATCCTCACTCTCTTCCTCTGCGTCCCGGAGCCACTCAATAAACTGGCTCGTCAATTGCCGCACCTTCACCAACGCGTCAGTCGCGCTCGATTGCTCAGACTCCCACCATTTCAAGAGATTGTCCTCCTCTATGATCTCACTTTCGTAGAGTTGTCGAAGCGCAACAAACAACAACACGGGCCCATACTCCGGGTCTAGCGTGACGCAGGTATCCTGAAGGATCTGTGCCAAGTCAACTTGCTCGCTTCCATTGAACACTTGTCTTTTGAATAATGCACCCCACTCTCCGAAAACTTTTGCGGATGCATCCTTTGCATTCAACGTATCAGTGGAGATGAAATGCACGACGCGTCTCAACATCGCCTGCACGGTGGCGATTCTGACTTCATGATAGGTGACATTGATCGACATTCTCAAAGTATTGAGCTCCAACAATGCCGTATCGATATCGTGGTTGTTTTCCATGGCTCTCTCTACAGTGGCAATGGCCTCCTTGTTGAAATCCTCTTCATCCTCCTCTTCCTCGGTGAACGCACCGCCTTCGTAGTCAGTAGACATCATCAGAGTGGCTGACATTCTCCTACTGTTTCGGGAGTTTCTGCGTAAGCTTCTTCTGGCCTTACGTTTTGTCAACGATGCAATCGACTCGTCGGATATGTTAAGCGAACTGAGCTGATAGAGTGTGGAGGAGAGATTCAATACCGAGTTGTTCTCCAGCTCCGACTCATCGTCAAGCTCTTTCTCAGACATATACATGACTCCAACGCCGTCCTCGCCGACTAGTTCAATATCGTTTGAATTTGTGAGCAATGCTTTGCCGGTGGTCTCATCGTCGCTATTCTCGCTGTCAAAAGAACCGTTGATGTCCATTTTCTCCAAAGGCTTATCGATGAGTCTGGTGCCGGGAGAAATATGTTGACCCTCGCCCACTACGACGTTGAATCCAATGACAACGCCAGGAGAAAGCGTAGAGTTTTTCTTCACCACGGAGTCGCTGGACACAATTGCGTTTGTGATCACAACGTTATCTTCAATTGTGGAGTTTTCCCAGATATACGAGTTCTTGATCTGGACATTCGATCCGATGCGGCAATTTCTGCCGATCACCGACTTGCTGATTGCGGTACTGTTTCCCACTGTAGTATTTGCACCAATACAGGTGCTGTTGCCGATTTTACAGGACTGTGCTAAAACGACTTTTTCTTCCTTGTAGATGTGATTAAACTCGTATTTGTACGAGGTGTTTTCGACCATGTTTGCATCGGGGGTCAAGGGGTAACACCAGCGAGCAAGCACATCTTGTGAAATTGAGCCGTAAGTCGACCAGCTCTCCACACGTGCCGCGTACTCGGACTCGTCGGTGGTATATGCGTAGATGGTCTTTTTGAGCAAGTCGGAGGTCAAGACTCCACGAACAAAGTCGCTTCTGAGAGTCTGATAATCGAAGTTCTCTTGGAAGATTTGTGGAACATGTGGTGAGCAAATGTCAACGCAGCAATCGATGAGGTCATTGCGAATGACGAAATCGTTCTCAATATCCTCCAAAAGCTCTGGGTCAATACTCACATGCGACTGTTTTCCGTCCGCAGGCGGGATCTCTTGGTAGAAGTGGCACCTCTGGCTGACACTATCGAGCACAAAAGCAGAAGGATTGATTTTGGACCTGGCCCGATGCATCGGGCTCGCTTCTGTGAGCACCATAGTAACTATATGGTCCTTGTCCGCAGCCTTTTTTGCCTTATGGAACGCCAACACTTTCAGGAAATCGATATTCGTCACCACGTCTCCAGAGACTAAAAGAAAGTCACCTGTAATGAGACCGCGGTTGTCTAAGTCCCTCATGGAATCACCCACAGACCTCAGCTCTAAGCTCATCACTGTTGTTACAGTAAATAGCGTGTTATTGGCCCACCGCAGCAGCTCAATGTATTGCTGGATCTGGTCAGCATGAGAAGAGCACATCAAGTATACTTCATTGACGCCTGCTTTTGCCAAAAACTCCAAGGTATAATCTATCAAAGGCACATTTGCTAACGGAAGGAGACAACGCGGTTTGACCAGCGTGAGGGGCATAAACCGCGTCTCAAAGGAGTCTGTGAGAACAATGGCTTGGAACCTCTCATCCTGGACAATTTCCTTTTGTTTTTTGTTCTTTGGTGGCATGTTTTTCCGTTAGCCTAATGTAAATTAGCTTCACTTCTATGGACCTCGATCTAATGATTCATCACTTACGCGCTAATTTTTTTGAGCAGAGAAGCAGTCGTGCGCACATCAAGTGGGTGCAAGTCAGAAGGTCACAAATACAACAAGAATTAGACAGCACAGGTCAGATTTTGACAGTAAAGGTAAAATTGCTATTTACTCCTGTAATGCTACCATATCTAACACCTCCACTGAGCCTTCGCCTCGCTTCATTTTTGTAGGGTCCTCTCCCAGTAGCAAGTCCACAATCTCCTTGTAGTGAGATGGGTCAATGATTGCCACAGCTTCGTATAACTTTGCGCTCTCTTGTTCGCTCTCCAATTTATGAATCATAGGTTCTATGTGTTCTTTGAATGCGTCCTTTACCCTTAGAAGTACCGTAATCTTCACTTTCATTTGCGCACGTGCAATTGGAATCACCTGTGTTGAAATGAGAAGCTTGATGGCGTCAAGCGCTTGCAATTTCGTGGCTTTGGTTGGATTAAGATGGTACTTCAACTGCCCTAGAGCCTTCTGTATCATACTAGGAGGGTAGCGCTTTTTGGACCTTGGGTTGATACATTTGGTGGAGATCAAGTTGAGAAACTCGTTCTGCTTCTGCTGTAAGTTAGCGCTTCTTTCCTTCTCATTGAGCTGGATCTCGCCCTTATCCAAAATCTCCAATATAATTTCATCATGGTTTGTAGTTCCGAACGCATTTAGTAAGTCTTCGTTGTTGGCGACCTGGCCTTTGGAGACATTTGCAAACACCAGCGGAATCTGAAGCACCTCATCAAGATCTTTCTCTACCCTCAGTCTCCAGTCTTGCACTTTATTTTGATAGCAGGCAATTTCGAAACGCTTTTTGCCCTTCTTAATTTTCACAAGTGAAACATTTGTGAGTTTAATCTGCCCAGAGGGTTGGTTAATGAGACCCATGAAAAACTGACTTCTAGCAGCAAACTTCCTTTTGGAGCTTTCTCATGGCTATATGCGCACCACTGATGCGGCCGGAAGCCCGTGCGAGTAGATTGTAAAGAGGAGGAATTTCAGCAGAAAAAAGAAAAAACAATGAATGAGTTAAATCTTATTTTACTATTGATAGATTAAAATTGTATGAAATCATAGTCGAGGCCCGGCTTACTGGAATACAACTTTGTAAGTGGCGATTTCGAATCCGCGCAACGAGATTTTTACTGAGTTGTTCAAGATTTCCAACTCGGTTCCATTCTCCTCCAAAGCGTTTGTCTGATAGACTTTGTGAATCTTCAAATTTTTGAACTCGAGTTTGCCCCGGGAAGACCCACCCAATGACTCGTAGACACGGATGATTGCCGACTTACGTCCCGTGTTTTCGACTTCTATATTTGGGTAAACGTTGACGTCCTCATCCGCTTCTGCTCTCTTGATTGTAGAAAGTATCAATGATTCGTCACCCGAAAGAGTAATTGAGTCAAGTAAAGATCTTGTTTCCTTTGGTGATCCAGCAGCATGTAAGAGCTTGTAATTGAAATTATGAGCCAACTTCACGACATCCGAGCCCAAACCACCCTTGTGTGGGTATAAAGCATATTCGAAATCATGCAGACCCATGTCGGCTTGGTCATCCGGAGATTTAGCAGAGCGGAGAAGTGAAAGCCTCATCAAATTGCCGTGAACAGATGCGCCGTATTTTGAGTTGTTCAACACAGCGACACCGTAGTTATGTTCAGACAAGTCCATGAATTTGTGGTGACAAACTTCGAATTTTGCCACATCCCAAGTCGTGTTGTAGTGAGTGGGTCTTTGAGTAATTCCAAATTGCGTCTCAAACAGGGCAAATTGAGGAGTATGAATTGTGACTGGAAATTGAACTTTCAAAAACTTGTAAAATTCGTGCCATTCAACATGACACGAAAATTTCAAGAAGTTGTTCTGAGGTGCACCATTGTCGTCCGCAATACCCTGTAAAGAGATTGTTGTTTGAATACTCGACTCGGTCGAAATCTGATGTTTAACGACTAATTTGGACTCAAGAGCATCGCTCGACACAGAAAGGACCTCACCACCACCGAGAAAGTTGAACTTGTTGAGAGAATAGATTTCAGTGTCCCAGGCAGGAAAGCTCATAGGCTCATCGTCGAAGAGAACAAACTGATTTCCAACTCCACTTGTCTGTTTGGTTGAGGTTTGATTGATAATTTCGCGATCGGCCTTGATGTCGAAGAGTGACTTGACTTCACCATTGGCCGTTATTCTCGCTTTAAGAAGTCCATTAGTCAAGATATAACCTTCCCCGTCGACGGCCTTGACTGAAGCAGGGTATTTGAGACCTCCCTTCTTGATAAATGTGTTTGAACAGGTATCAAACCCAAACTTCACAGCTTCTTTTTCTTCAATCTTAAGGAACCGGTCGTCAAAATTTAATGATTTGAGCTCGCCATGCGGTACTGAGATCAACTCGGTTCTATCCCAAGGCAAGGTATTCACTCCGACAAGCTCGTTTCTTTTTTCTTGTTTAAGATACGTTAAGGCGTTTGCGAGAAGCTCGTCGAGGTGTTTCAATACCTTTGTGAGCATTGGTTTGACTTCTTCGTAATAGACCATACCGATACAGGAGCCAGGCAAAACATCGTGAAATTGACACAATGCAATGTCCTCCCAAAGGTCGTGAATTGCCTTTGTGGGATACTTGTAATCTGTTGACACGGAGAGAAGTGAAGCAAGAAGCTCTAAGTCGTGCATCTTGATTTCTGAAAATCTCATCCATTTCTTCACGTCCGCCTGGGTCGTGTATGTTCCCCTGTGAAATTCCAAATATATCTCTCCTGTCCAAGTTGGAAGGGTGCGCCCATTGTCTGACCTTTCTAAAACGTCTTCATAAAATTCTTCAACAGTGTTGCCGAGATGAATCGATGGGATTGCTGCGTTGGTGTTTGACATTCCTCTGCATCTTCTCAACTTCTCGACCATCTCCTCCGTGGGTCCACCGCCACCATCTCCGTGCCCATAAAGAAGAAGTCCAGTTGGAACATCCCTCAAGTTTTTGTGTTGTTCTTGCGACCTTACCACGTCGCCAAAGTTGGCATCTGCGGTATATGTATTTGCTGGCGGCATGTGCACCAAGACTTGAGATCCATCGATCGCCTTCCAGTTAAAAGTCGATAAAGGAAATGAGTTGATGTTATTCCAAGAAAGTTTTTGGGTGAGGAATTTTTCAATTCCAGTGATTTGGCAGATCTGTGGAATTTGGGAAGAATATCCGAAAGTATCAGGGAGCCAGAAAACAGTCGAGGGAGCTCCAAACTCGTCAATCAACCACCTCTGCCCCAAAAGGAATTGTCTAATTAGGGACTCCCCGCCCGGCAAATTGGTATCATTCTCAACCCATGAGCCACCAATTGGGAGAAATTGGTTTTCGGTGAACTTCTGCTTTACCCGCTTCAAAATTTCCGGATGGTCTTGCTTCAACCATTTGAACTGTTGCATTTGTGATGCGACGAAAATGTATTCCGGGTACTCGTCGGCGATCTTGAGCTGGGTTGTCCAAGAACGGGCAATTTTGCGTCTAGTTTCGGCAAATGGCCAGAGCCATGCTGTATCGATGTGACAATTTCCTACGCCAAAAACGTCGGTTTTGTTCAATGGGTTCACATGGAAAACCTCGTCTGAATCGATGTCTTTTCCCAAAAACCGCGAGGCAATTTTGCGGCACTTGGAGATCGAGCCTCGATCGTTAGGATCGAAAGTATCCATGATTTCGGTTGCAATCAGTGCTGCCTGATATTTGTTGCCGCCCAGGCCCAACTCACGAGCAGCATCACCAATGATCCAGAAATCCCAGAATAGTCTGCGCGCCTCGACATCTGGAAGAACAAGATCACATGTGTTGAGCCTGAAGTATCTGTTAGGGTCTGGATTGTCTCCATTACCAGATATACCATTACAGGCGATTTCCAAGAAGAAAGTTTGTTTCTTTGCCTCCCAAAATTTCTTTGGTAATTTGAAGAGAGTACGTTCGCCGCCAGTAAATGCTTGCAAAGGCGTGCCTTTGGCGTCGTAGATAAGGCCTTCATTACTACAATCCCAGTCGAAGTGAATTTCCTCTGCATTGGCGATCCACTTCTGTGGGATCTCCCACTGGATCTTAAACCAAAAAGACTTCCATGAAGGCCCGAAGTTATCGCCTTTTTTCGCCTCCAGCCATTCGATATCGTCGAATTTGATATCGCGGAAAAGGGGCCGAGCTGTCTTTCCGTCTTTGTCAGGAACGCGCCAGACCTTCAAGTCGATGGCGTCGGAATTGGAGTCTACCCGCTCATAGTCATAGAACTTGGGAAGATTTAACCGGCGATACTGACCTTCGTCTGTAAACTGGCGCAACCTATCGAGGAAAAGATTGTCGATAGGCTTGAAGTTGGGCTGCAAATTGTGCGTATCGTAACCCATGGTCGGAGAGGACTTAAAGACGGGTAAAATTCGTGAAGCAGATAATGAGTTATCTATGTATTTCTTAATTTTTTGCGTTCTTTCTCCTTTATCGTTGAAGAAGAAGGGACGATAAGTAGTCGGAAAGTATCCAGAATATATTAGCAGGGGATAGAATCCGGGGTCACCGCAGTGCAGACCGCAGCAGTGGTTTGCGCGGCACGGAGTGCATGTTAGGTTAGGAGGCATAAAGTGGAGAACTCGGCCAGCAGAACCATTTGAGGAAATAGACTAGAGTCGGGTGAAAAAAAAGCAAGAAGAAAGGAGGTTCAGACGATATTTTACTTTCTCTTGGATATATCTCTTGAAATCCGCTCTGGTGAACCTCTCGTTAGGCACTTTTTTGGATTGATGAGATGCTAATTTCTGGGGCTCGGCAGAAGAATGGCCTCACGCTCGGGAACAGGTGTACAGTACCAACGAGCTTTTCGTGGGGCAGATAGCCTGCACCCTGGGCCCCTCCAATTTTAATGAAACGGAAAAGGAGAAGGAGATGATGATGAGAATTTATTAAAAAAGAGTATCACATTGAGATTTGTGAATGATTTTGGAACTCTCCAGATTTCTTTAAATCGAAGGTTATTCTTTAAGTTAAGGGCTATGTGCGAGAGGATGAAGGCAACGTCTTGGCCCATAGACCTCAAGGGTCAATTCTCAAAGCACGCGCAAGCAATCTCCAAATTCAAGAATTAACCCCGAGGATTTTCGGCCAAGGGGAATCATGATTGCGAACGGCTTTCGACCAAAGAGTTGTGGGAAACTTTTTCGTACTTGATTCTAGGCAAGATGTGAAAACACGGCTCTCCATTAAGAAACTAGAACAATAAAATACTCGAGTTCTGCCGATCTTCTTGACAAAATTAACTTTATTTCACTATTAAATCGCCTAACCTAAGTTTAATTTACAGCCCATTGGGCTTTCCGGATGCCACATGAACCTTATTGAATCTTGACCTCCTTGTCCTCCTCAATTGAGTTGACCACGTGATGGTCCTTGATAAAATCGGCAACGGGCTGGTTCAATTTGACTGAAAAGCCCTTGATCAACGAGAACTCGTCGAGCACCTGGCCTCCTTGCTCGGAGATTTTCAGTTTCAAGCCATGCACGTCCTCGGTGGAGGCAGTGTCTTTTAATGTGACGATATAGTTCTTTGTAGACATTTCTGGGGGTGTGTTTTTACTGTTTTCGTGAATCTCGAGAAAAGAAAAAGCAGTGCTGGTATCTGGGAAGGCGAAAGATCCGGGGTCCATATCTGGCTGAGGCGTGATTAGCGTGGCTCCAGCCGCATTCCCTGCAGGAGCCACTTTTGCCTCCCAACTGATAGGGGTGGGTTGCACCCAAGAATCTGCTTGAATCTGGCTTGTGAAATCTCCTGGAGTGGACCCCTGGGTCGGCATGACATTTATCCGTGGCATTTTGGTAAGACTTTGGTAAGATTTAGGTAAGTACTGGTAAGATTTTGGCTCTTCTAATGTTTCCCTCTTATTTTAATGTCCTGTAGTTTTATATAGTGGATACGTGTGGCATATTATAGACTTGGTGCGTGCGACCCGGGGCCAGCACGTAGCCATCTGATATATTTGCGAGATACTCTTATGTGCTCAGCTCAACAATAGCTTCCTGCTTGTGTTTCCGTGAAATTCCTTTGAGAGAATTTTCTTCTTTTTTTATTCTTCATTCTATTCTTAGGGATGCGCCACTGTTTCATCTTTTAGCCTTACCTTGTATAGGGGAATGCTTGGCGACTAACATCATCGACCCTTCGGAGGCAGCCACAAACATTCGAGAAAGGTGGGGTGCAAACTGCAGGACAGCAAGGGTGGAACGTAAGTACAGCCACATATATTTCACATCTAGAAGCTTCACTTCAGATTCATTCCGTCTTGACACCGTAAAGGTTACAGATAATTATGAATTTAGTTCTCTTAGATAATTTTCGAGGATTTTAACAAAAGCAACGTCAGCTGATAATTTGCTCGACTCTTGGGATCGAGGCGCGTAGTATACAATTCGAGCAAGCACGCGCAAGGCCTCATTCTTGACACGAACTACGTTCAATTGTCTATCGGGATAATTCTTGGGGCTGTGCTTCTCCGTCTATCCTGGATTCCTACTCTTTTGTCATACAACGCTCCTCAACCCCAGATCTCATCATGTACGTCTCACCCATTGACCGATTTTTGAACCGGCTTCGCAGGCCCGGGTTTTTCATCTACGTAGGCCTCATTGTGGGGGCATTAGGCTGGACGTGGTGGGATATTCGCCGCATGTCACGAATAATCGAGGAAGACAAAAAGAGAGAGAGGAAAGAAAGAAGAAAGAAAGACATGGAGTGAAGAGTGTAGAGTGAATGTGAGAGTCCATGATAAATGAAGGACAAGGCCTGGGTGCGTCCCCGTGCAAATTGGCATACAAATTGTTCATGTCTACCTGGCGTTGATGTGCCACTATGGAGAGTACCTTCGCTAGGAATATTAAATCACGCACTCTTTAATTTAAATCTCTACTTAAATTCTAAAAAATTGAATTTTCGGATCATTTTTATTTTGTAGGAAAGTCGTCGTTCATGAGCCTCAAATCGGTCAGAGCGCCCCTGCCATCAGATAAATGCATCGCGCGCCTCAATCTTGGGTAACGCTGCTAGAATTAAAGCCTCTCGTTTTCATCACCCAGCTCTAAATCACCACCAGCAGTCATGGATCCTATGGCCTCTAAGTACCTGCTCTGGAAGAGAGTACTTCACAAGTTCCAGGCCAGAAGAGACATACCTTTCCGCCGCAAGTTTTTCGTGGGGTACGATCTTCACGGAAATACATACTGGGAGTTTACCATAGATGGCAATATGCACCGGCTCCGTCGAAAATTGGAGCCGTTTCAAGAGTCGCTTTTCAAGTCGGACTATTTTGAAAGTGTACCTCCGCAGTGGCTACAATGGCTTCGCCGCACAAAGAGAGACCCGCCAACTTTACAGGAGCTCATGGAAGATCAGGTCAGACAGCAGCGTATTAAAATTTTGGCGATGCAAGCCGACCAAAAGTGGACTTTTGAGAAGCAGCGCCTAGAGCAAGAGCAGGCGCTGAAGCTTCAGGCTGAGTTGGATAAGGTAGAACATGAAAAACAAGATTTCGAGCTCCGACAGAGAGAGCACCTAGTAAAGAGCTCGGAAAATGTAAAGGTGCATGATCCAAGCGCCTCTATGACTTCCGAAGCATCCGAAACTCCACAAAAGGTTGATCCTTGGGCCGAGTCCGATGCCAAGGCTGAGAGGAATCCAATCGAGTCTGCGGTTTTGAAACCAAGAAAATAACTTACACTGTAAGCATGCACATAGTCTAACACTGGGGATTAACCGTACCACTTATACACCAAATTATACACACAATCTATCAAGACTATCAGAGTGTCTTCAACAATAACTGAGCACCCTTGTTGTCGGTATCACGCTCCAAGTCCTTTCTTAACTTTTTGATTGCCTTTTGAAGCTCCTCTGCCTTCTTCTTGTCCTGAAGGGCCAACACCTCGTAGACGGCAAGCACGACAAACGAACCCTGCCCCGTGACCCATTTCAGAAGGGCCTTGTCTTGCAAAAGGGCATCGTTCAATCTGACCGCAAACTCAGACCCCAATTTTGGGATACTGGCGTCCTCAACAGTGGTCAACTTGCGCGCCTCGTTATCCCACTTGAACTCGTTACCTTGGATCAATGCTTTCAATGTCCGGGAGAAAAATGGGGTCTTGTTGAGTAAGTGGAAGTCCTCCAAGATATCAGAAGCGAACGTGATGTCGAAAATTGCATCGACCAATTGTGGTCTCAAAGATGAGTTCACGTCTGCGTCTTCTGTCACAGTGAGCAAAAGCTCGGTGACAAATTGTGCCGCAATGTTCACAGATAAGAGTTGTGCAAGCGTTGGCTCGCTGTCTGGAGAAGTAGTGGCTAAAAGCGATTTGTAGACCAATGGTAAAGCCTTGCTTTGCAACTCGGCCAACCTCTGTTCCTGGGGCTTTTTGGTCGTCTTGGCGTACGCCAACTTCTCATACTTCTGGAGCTCTTGCTTCGTCTTAGGGGCGAAATATTTACCAGCCAAGCCCTTGAGTAAGTACAACAAAGGTCTGCGGGCGAATTTGTCTTGCACGAGCTCGGGTAAAAGTTCTGGTGTGAAGAGCTCTGCGCTGAAAGACTTGTGAACCAAGACAGTGTCATCCACAGTCATGAATAACGTGATCAAGACCCCGTTTCCGTACTCGTTTTTGATCAATTCTTTCCCGTGAGCTTTCAAAGATCTGATGATGACTTTTCTTTCCTTTGCGTTGGCAATCGCAAGAAGCGAAGACGCAACCTCGGCACCTTCTTGTGTATGCACCAACTCTGCAAATTGCTCTGCCAAGGCATCAATAAACTCTCTGATCTGCAGGTCGTTTTTCTCCACGTCATCGACCAAAATCGTGACATAGTCCTTCATGGCAGCGTGCAAGATTTGAAATCCGGTAGAACCTTTGGCGATCGACGCAATGATAGTTCCACTCAAGTTGGCCATGATGAGCTGCTTCTTCTCGGCAGACTCGTTGACAATGTCTAGGATGGTCTTGTCCTTTCCGGAGTCCTTAAACACTGCGTACTCGGAGCCCCAGAATTCACGAATCATCTGCTGTCTTTGTTGGGCACTTGAGTACAACACAAATAGATCCTCGACGACATAAGCACCTTCTTTATGTCTCATGAGCTTTCTCAAGTTACCATGGAGCTCATCGACAATGAGCGCACGCGACTCCTTGGAGCCATAGTGCAAGATTTTCACCAACAAATACTTACCGTAAGAGGAGGTGGCCAACTTGTAGTAGTTACCCTTAAGTGACTGCACGATCAATTCTCTTCTTTCTTTTGTCGTGTGCTTGATCAAAGTTTGAACCACACGCGAGGCATCGTGCTTCAAAACCAAGTCGTGCACAATATCCTTGGAGAGCTCCCAAATCTCGTTACACAACTTCTCCTTTATCTCTTTTGGAGGAGGTGGTTTTGTGACTCTCAACTTCTCCCAGAGCGACTTGATTCTCTCGACCTCGGCTCCGGATTTTCTGTTCAACTTTCTCTCGGCCAACAATTTTCTCTGCTCTGCGTGCTGCTCAGCGGAAGTTTTCTTGTTTGGGTCCACGTTCAGCTTTTCTTTCTCGCCATCGGCATCCTCGCCGTCTTTTTCTTCGGCGTCAGACCCAGCCTCGCTCATATCCAAATCGTCTAACTCATCAGCCTCGTCTTCGCCTTCGGACGCATCATTTTTCTTTGTCTCGTTGTCGGAATCCAATTCATCGCCGGACGATTCCGAGTCTGAGTCGGAATCAGAGCTTTCATCAGAGTCAGAGTTTGAGCTGGCCTCATTTGAGTCATCCTCCGCAGATTGATAGAAGGTGGCCTCGTTTTCAGAGGAGGTTTCTGGCTCTGGCACAGGCTGTGGCTTGAACTTTGCTCTCTTTGACTCGCTTGCGACATTTGCCTTTGTAGCAGAACGCTTGACTCCTTTACCCATTCTAAAAGTTGATAAATGGCAGTCCTCTGGGTCTATTGCAAGAGATGAGATAAGTCGATTTGATTGAGGTGAAAATAAACTGTGCGATGAGATCACGTGCGCGGCGGCCTTGTTTATAGTCCGGCCCGCATGGGCATTGTGGAAGGCGAGGCAAGATCTCTGAGGCCAATTATACTTGAGTCAATTCGGATCTTTGTTATGTATACACATGTTTAGATCACTAAAATTGAACAATTCCAAAAATGGGAGTTCTCATCTTATGACATTTCGGTTGGATCCCAATGAACATGCCTGATTTGCCGCAAGTTGCAGCTATGTTTTGAGACGTTTAAGGCCCAGAATCTTTAGAGCTTCGCGCATCTCTATAACGGCCGTTTGTCGTGTTTGAAATAACACAAAATTAAATAATTGATTGGTATTAAAAATTGAGCGAGCGCTTTTGTGGTCGAGATCAGTCGATTATGAAATCGGATGCCTTGAATTTTATCGTCGCATCGGTACGAAGGAATCTACAAATATGAATCATCTTCACACCAGTGCAGTACCGCGAGTCGGAGTCTACAAGTCTCCACTCTCACTATTCAGCTTACAAATTCCATATCTAGTTCTACAACACATCTTCATACAAATTCCATGTTTCGTTACGTCGCGAAAAACACATTTCTTTCACCAAGAGCTAGTCTCGTGGGATCCGGTTTCAGTGGGTCCCTCAAGATTGCCACTCAACTTGGAGCCCGTTTCAACTCAACCTCGGCTGCAGTGGCCGAAATCAAAGACTTGGCCCATTTCCAAAAGGTCGTGGGTAACAAAGAGAAAGTGTCGATTGTCGATTTCTATGCTACCTGGTGCGGGCCTTGTAAGGCGATCGCTCCGATCTTCGATGCTTTGGCACAGAAGATTCCTGAGGCAGAATTTGCTCGTGTGGACGTTGACCGTGCCGAGGATGTGGCGCGCGAGTATGGCATAACTGCTATGCCCACGATTCTCTTTTTTCAAAATGGAGAAAAAGTCAGTACTATTGTGGGCGCAAACATGCCCCAATTGATCAAAACTATACAAGAGTACTCTGGCGTGGACGTCAAGCTGAGATAGATTGTTTTTGGGTATCAAAAAAAAAGAAGAAGAAGAAGAAGATGAAGAAGAAAAATAATAAGAGAGAGGAGGGAGAGAGAGATAGACCGAAAAAAGCGGGCATGCCTGATCTGCGAGGCACCAAGTGAGGTATACCGATTATAGATTACGTAAATAAATAAAATGAGAATAGAAGCGTGTCAATTTCTTCAATTCTTACATGAGGAGATAATGAGTCAAAAACTACTGGATGTGGGTTTTATGGATTTGTAGCTGATGGCTTCTCCATGTGACCAACAAATCAACGCTTCTCGCGGCGGCGTGATTTCGTTAGCGAGTTTGCAGTTGCAAGATCTGGCAACAAGCACACACGACAACCTCGACGTGAAATAAAGACTTTTGCTTTATCGGAGCGAGAACAAGTGTGAAAAGTATTTTACGGACAAGCTGCTACATATTCCAAATAAAATCATAGCCGGATTCCTGTTGATATTTGTCATAGGGTAATGATATACAATCAATCTCATGTTGTGCAACAGTGCGCAACTGGCGATTTTTTAGCTGTAGTCTTCACTCGGTAATGGATAATAGAACAGAAATGAACATAATAGATCGAAAAGCTTGTAGCACTCCATTGTTGTTTGCTAACTAGTATTCATCTCATGATCTCTTTACATTGATGAGGGGAGATATGTCAGATATTGCTTCTATTTTGCCAACAATATACACTAGCTTCAAGCGGACCGTCCTGCACAACGTCCACCAGACTTAAGTGGCGATCTCGCAACACTAGAAGCACTTCCTTACTATTCATACATTACAATAAAATGGTACGTTTCATCTATAGGGCCCGTTGCGGCCGCCTATATTCAATATCATAGGTCAATTACTAATATTCACAGGGACAAGGAGCTTCCGGTATGCCTGGCGGGGGCAACCTCGGCAAGAAAAAGGACGACAAGAAGAAGGAGAAGCCAAAGTATGAGCCTCCGGTCGAGGCCAAATTCGGCAAAAAGAGAAGAAAGGGGCCCGACACCGCGGTGAAGTTGCCCAGCGTACATCCTACGACCCGGTGTAAGCTAAAGCTCTTGAAATTGGAGCGTATCAAAGACCACTTGTTGTTGGAGGAAGAGTTCATTGCAAACCAAGAGGCGCTTCAGCCGACAGAAGCTAGACAAGCCGAGGAACGCGAAAAAATCGACGAGTTGCGTGGCTATCCAATGTCCATTGGTACATTAGAAGAAATCATAGACGATGACCATGCCATCGTTTCGAGCACTGCGGGCTCGGAGTACTACGTCACAATCATGTCATTCGTCGATAAAGGTCTATTAGAGCCTGGATGTTCCGTGCTTTTGCACCACAAAACTGTTTCGGTGATCGGTGTTTTGCAAGATGAAGCCGACCCAATGGTCTCTGTCATGAAGTTGGACAAGTCGCCGAAGGAGTCGTATGCCGATATCGGGGGTTTAGAGTCGCAGATTCAGGAAATCAAGGAGGCCGTCGAGTTGCCTTTGACACACCCGGAGCTATATGAGGAAATGGGTATCAAACCCCCTAAAGGTGTCATTTTGTATGGTGCCCCCGGAACAGGAAAGACGCTTTTGGCAAAGGCCGTGGCCAACCAAACAAGCGCGACTTTCTTGCGTATTGTGGGCTCCGAATTGATCCAGAAATATCTCGGTGACGGGCCTAGATTGTGTAGGCAGATTTTCCAGATAGCCGGGGATTTGGCGCCCTCCATTGTTTTCATAGATGAGATTGATGCCATTGGAAGCAAAAGATACGAGTCGTCTTCGGGAGGTGAGAGAGAAATCCAAAGAACAATGTTGGAGTTGTTGAATCAACTAGATGGTTTTGATGACAGAGGCGATATCAAAGTCATCATGGCCACAAACAAAATCGAGTCCTTGGACCCGGCATTGATCAGACCAGGTAGAATTGACCGTAAGATCTTGTTTGAGAACCCAGACTCCAACACAAAAAAGAAGATCTTGACCATCCACACCTCGAAGATGAACTTGTCAAGCGACGTGAACATAGACGAGCTTGTGACGTCTAAGGACGATTTGTCTGGTGCAGACATCAAGGCCATGTGTACGGAAGCTGGTTTGTTGGCCTTGAGAGAGAGGAGAATGCAAGTGAAGGCAGAGGATTTCAAGACAGCGAAGGAGAGAGTGCTCAAGAACAAGGTCGAGGAGAACCTCGAGGGTCTTTACTTGTAAGTGCAGTATGTAATATAACATAATGAAACAGATGACATCTATTGTGTTTTGTGCCGTATTTAACAGTTTTCGAAAAGACTAGTCGTTATTTCTATTCAGCAAGATGCGAAGCACAAAAAGGAATAAGTTCAAAATGTCCAAATACAATGCTATGGCAGCGGAGACCTCGTCGTCGAGAGAGTACGTCTTCATGAGGTGCTGAGTGTCAACGAGAATATAGGCAGAGAAAATCAATGCGCCTGCGCCCGAGTAAAGCATCTCAAAGCCCTTGGAGTTTCCTGGGAAAAACATGTTCACAAAGCCAATGGCGATAAGCGCCCACACAGAAATGCCTAGGATGCCCTGCCAGCTTCTGAAGTCGTATCGAGATTGAAACGCAAAGATCGTGAGGCCAATGAAGACAACAAACGTAATCATCAACGCTTGCACCACGGCATCTGTCTTGACGAAAGAACAGGCAAGCCCAATTCCATACAGCTCGCATAAAGTGAATCCAGCAAGAAGTACAAGGTTAATAGGGTACAGCCGTGCCTTGATATTGGCGCCAATTGCGAACCCCAACGTGCCCACAATCGATATAAAGTAGAGCCACATGTTATTCATACACCAGGCCCGGAGTGGCTCGTGCAGTCTGATCACATATCCTACAAGCAAGGTGGCACAGATCTGTACTGAAAGAAGCGCATACACCTTGCGGATAAACATTTGCCTCACGGGCAACTCACAAGACGCCACATTGACAGAGTATTTGAAATCGTCAGGCACATTATCGCCTTGTGTTCTGGTGGCTGGATCCTCGCCATATGCGGGAGGTTGTGAAGGTACTGGCTGGTACGACATTGTGTTTTTTTGTTTGTCTTTTGTGTTTTTTTTCTGCTTATCTCACTTGTGGTCAGAGAAGAAGACAAAAGAGGGTGTTTGATTTCGTGTGGCGAGGGTGCGGAGCGGAGTCTAAGCCGGGTCATGAGCCGGGCAATAAGCTAAGGTCAAGCCGCAGGCTATGTAAAGTAGCTACGCTTTTCAGTAATGCACAGTAAGTGTATCTGGGCTAGGAGAATTCTTGCTCCTCAGATTTTGTGAGGGTTTTATACTGAGCTTACTGACTTGAAGAAGAGGCAATTTTGAAAGGCAAATATTTTTTTTGTGTCGAGTCAGATTAAACGAGAAGAAGTCGCCTTGAGCAATCTTGAGCTGCAACCCTTTTTCGCAACTCGCGGGGCCGGGCCCCTACTTTTTCGATGCACGCTTAGGCCGGGTGTCTACTGAAACAAAGTCGAAATAGAGTCAGGAAATTAGTGGAAAACGAAAGGCATTTATCGTGTGTCTTCCCTGTGTGTCTCTCTATGAGCCTACCGGAAAGATTTCGAAGCTTAACCTTGAGTTTTGAATTTTATAGCCACAATATCGAATTTAGTTGCCGTTTTGGGCAAAGCCTGCAAAACAGAAAATTAGGAACATGACCCGTTTGGACCAAACCACGTCCATTGAACTGAATAAATGATTCTCAATCAAATGGAGCCAGAGAAAAATAACAAACCATCATATAATAAGACGATTGCGACTCTAAACTTTTTCTAGATAGACCATAATGGACCAGACGAAATTCTGAAAATGAGATCGTTCGAAATTGAAACTAGCCTAAATTATATACAAGGGGACACGAAAAACAGAAGAGCTAGTGCTAAATGGCGTACTCTCCAAAATCAAGTAGTGATGAAAAAAAAACAATACGTTTGAGTTTGCAAAGTTTCATACACAAGGTCACGTCAATCCCACCCATCTATACGATTAAGATCACCGGCTTCTCACATGATATGATATGGTACAGAGGTATCTAGATCCCAAATTTTGAGACCAGCGCTCATGGACTTGGCAGATTACTATCATAATAGTCGTGATTTAGATCGTAAATCTCGCAGTCCTCTAATTGAATTGGGGTACTGACAATGAACGCTCCAGTCCTAACCCGATGCGCCAACAAGAATTCCTCGGCTTTAACGTGATCGCTCTGCGACACAGTTCCACAAACTCGCTCAGATCGCCTTATTCGAGCCCTCAGTGAAAAGGTCTGAAATGTCCTCATTTAAATCAGAAGCATTGTCTTCGGAATTCTCTGGTGAGTTCTTGTTACAGCTCACGAATTCTTCACTCAGACTGGCATGAGCCAGACCCGGCTCCAATATTGGCTCTTGCGACTCTTCTTCACCTCGGCCATCATCCTTTTCCACCGGCGGAGCCACGTTTCTTCCTTTTTTTAAGCGAAGCACTATCGTGTCTTTGAAGGCCACCGATTTGCGGCACATAGGACAAAGGCCAACACCTTTCTTCCCTCTGGTCTGCCCGCGCGCCGAGGATGCCGATATACTTTTTTGCAAGCATTCTAGACAATACACGTGTCCGCAGAGTGTGGTGGTTGCATTTTTGATTGTATCGAAGCAGATAGGGCATTCGGCCTCGCATAGCTTCTTTACCACTTTAGGTGCAGCCAGCTCGATGAGCTGTTGCGTGGCATGATGAAAGGCAAGCACCTGGACATCATCATCATCTTCTTCATCGGAGGACAAGTTTATCACATATGGAGCAGACATATGATGCTAAAGAATCTTGACATCACTGATTTCGGTCGGACAAATGATGAGGTCCAGAGACGTCGCTGACCTGCATGAAGTAGCATTGTAGAATTTCGGGTGAAGGTCGCCTCCCATCGTCATACTTCGGAGATGTCAATATAGCCACAAAAATCACACTGTATCAATCAATAAGAGACGATGAGCGACTTGAAAAAAGAAATGCAGTTCGTGTTATATTCGAATTCTTTTTAGCCTGTAATCAAAAGCATCTCTTTTTCTTTTTATATATTTATTCTCGTGGTGCTCGCCACATAAGTGGCTCGCGCTTCAAAAAAGGATTGCATGAACTGAATCGCACTTCGTTGTGGATGCGAGCCCGGACTTATCAATAACATGAAGATTCCAATTTTTCCCCCTACTATTGTCACAGAATACTGTTTGTGCTCTATGGATATTAGATTGCCTAGGATACCGTGAAAGCTAGGGTGGGTGTCAGGGCGACTAAGATAAGGGCAGGGTGGGCAGCTGGAACAATTTGAATTTCACCCCTGAAAGCGGCCATGTAGCGTTTCTAGTTTCTCTACCTATTTCCAACATGATCGTTTTTTACTCACTCCGCATTTACATGTGCTGGACGTGCATCGGTGGTGGGTATTCCGGGGCATCCTTGAAGAATTTATGATTACCATAATTCATTTGACCTCACTAAAATGTGATAAATAAAAACTCTTTGACCTTTCGACACTTGATCTCTACTGTCAACGCACAAGGAATCATGGGCTATACATTTCATCATCAAGCGTCTTTTATGGCTGTGGGGGTCAGCTGTTCTCGGTAAACCATCATGCAAGTCAGCACCAGCAAGGCGATCAACTGCGTTCTTGCGTAACTTGAAACTTGGCGAGCAACATAGGCACTCGTCAAACAGTACTGGCTCGCCCTCGAAAATTTCTGAAAGAATTCACGACCGACAAAAACAGATCGACCTGACTCTTAATTTTTTTTATCAAAGCGGTGTTTAGCAATCATCGCCCTTAACCCCTTGACACCATGCAGATAACTTCGTAACCTAGTTTTCTATTGTTCTCCACAACTCGGAGGAAGCGCGCTCCGCACGAAGGGTTCTTTACTCAATCCCGCGAATTATAGCCGAGACACTCTTCGTAGCCCTTTCAGCCGGGGCTCATTATTTTTCCAAGAACAGGGAGTGCACAAAATCAAGGGTGACACACAAAACAAATGAGAAGTCATTGAATTTTCTAACTCAAGGTGACATTGAGCCTATTTCGTCGAAAACATAAAGCAGCCAGATTTTTGCATCTCTCTTTTTCTTTAATGAGGGGGCTTACGTGTTCAACCCAGGTCCCACTTCCCCAGTCGTCCCGGCTTCTTTCGCGGTCGTCGTCATCGAGAACGCGCACTATATGCCAGACAAAGCGCTGGGTGTGCACTGACGCTCGACATCAGCAGGCTAGAATGAGACATTTTTTTTAGCTCCTAGCTGCACATCCCCACCATACCACAAATTAGCCGTAAATCATCCTTTCAGCAACCCTACATATCACACATAGCCTGGTGTATTGTTGATTAAATATTCAACTATAACAGCATCACGCATACGCCCTTTCTGTAAAAGACCTTTACTTTCACCGAAAGAACCGAGCTCCACTTCCCCACTGGACTCACCGAGGCAACTTTTACGATTTCACGCCCTTCTCAATTGCTGCGGATACGTCACAACATCACGGAGCTTTTTGTTTCTTCATCACTGTTTTTCATTAGCTGCGGCAATTTGATATAGCTCCTGTCATTTGAGAACTCCCGTGAACTGCTTCCTCTTGCATAGTTAAAATACCAGACCATTTATCACTCCACTCACTCTTTTCCATCACAACTTCACTATCCTTTGCACATGTCTGACTACCACAATCCGCTCTCAGTGATCATTCCACACGATTTCCACAGTCATCAGGACTTTCCAACTGAGGTGGTCGCGCAGCGGTTTCAGGCTTATAGAGATATTGTGAAAGACCTTATATCATACCTTCGACAGTACGCTTCTGTCCAAGAGGAGATTATAAGACAGCAAGTGAGGCTTCAGCAGGCTGTCGGGGCCCCTAGCCAGTCGGTGTCAGATATCGTATCCTCTAGTGATAAGCAACATGGACATTCTCACTCGAAGCTGAGGGACAAACACACAATCAACGACGAAGAGCTAACTGCAATCAACCAGTTTTTCTTGCCCATTGGCAACGGCCTGATCCAGGATATTCCGACGATATTGACTAAGTTCCACCAGCAAAACATCCAAAATGGGAACAAGACGCTCAAGAATATAAACCAGGCGATCATCCCCAAGCTCGAGGATTTGCGTAAGGACTTGCTTGTTAAGGTCCGGGAGATTAAGAACCTTCAAAACGATTTTAAAAACACGCTCTCGCGCGAAATGAACGAAACTAAAGCCTTGATCGCCGCCTTCAACCAATCAATCGACGTGGCAACCCACCTTGAGCTTCTAGGCTCCGGTGCGTCGCTGTATCATGATCTGAACAGCGATATGGACATAACAAAGAAGGACCCATTTTTGGTTAAGGCCAGGTTGGAGCGGCAGCTCAAAAGGCAGCTACACGAGGAGGCATACCTTTATGAGGCATATAAGAATCTTCAAACATCGAGCGAGAAGCTAGAGTCCATTGTGGTTTTGGAAATTCAAAATCATATGGGCATGTTTTTGAACTTGGTCGAGAGTGAAAGCTCCACGGTCCCAGACTTTTTGGTCCCAAACTTCTCACAGGGCTTTTTGGCCAAAGAGCCTAATCTTGAGTGGGACGCTTTCATTCAAAGAAACTTGCCGCATTCATCATCCATTTCGCATACCTTGACTTCCGGAATGTTCATCGACCTTTCATTTGCTTCTCGGAAAATAAGCGACCTCGCCATACCGCACTACGACTCCTTGCTCAATGTTCCAGTCAAAGAAGGCACACTTGAGAGAAGATCAAAGTTCTTGAAGTCATACTCTGGTGGCTGGTATGTGTTGACCTGCAGCTACCTTCACGAGTTTAAGACCGCCGACAGAAGAAAAGACCAGACACCAGTGATGTCGTTGTCTTTGGATCATTGTCTGGTCAGCGAGCATTCCAAGAACGATGGCAAGTTGTCAGGCGCATACAAATTTGTCTTGTACTCCAAACTGCAGAATGGACTCATTCATAGAGGCCACAACTGGTCCTTTAGGTGTGAGACCTATCAGGCTATGATCGAATGGTACAACGATATTAAGACTCTCACATCATTGCCGTCGCCGTCAGCACGTGCTAAGGCCATGAGCAAAAAATTGATGGCAAACAGTGCAGCCGGAAACAAATTGTCGAGAACACCCAGTGCCATATCTGCTCACAGTGGAGTCAAGTCTTTGAGATCCGTCACATCCCGTGTGCGCAACAAGTTGTCACACGAAATTACAAACACATCTATTCCATCTGCGACTCAGTCACATCGGTCCGCAGCAGCTTCTGGCATAAACAGGGGCAGCTTATCTCAGTCGAAGCACAGATCCCCCAAATTGTCCAATCTCATCAACAGTGATGGGACGGCAGTGGCATCTTTGGAAGATCACGCGAAAGACGTCGATTCGGTTGATCAAAACGGGAACATCACGGTGAGAACACTGGTTTCTGCAGACAGACACGAAAGTCATGAAGAGGTTTCAAAAGAGGGCTTGCATCCCAGACAAATTGATATGCCTCCATCCCACATCGCAGGCCAAAATGGAGACCAGCAGAACCGTGAAAATCAAGCCTCGCCACAACAGACAATTCCGCAAAACTATCAATACTACATAAATCAAGTGAACCTGAGACCACAGCAGTTCTACGACCCGGTCCTGCAGCAATTCTTCACCATCAACGCCATTCCGGCGCTGGAAGTCTCGCAAATGGATCAGGTGACTCAGCAGAGTCTCCCGGTCACCACTAGTGCCACGCCAAATGCTGTTGGTCTCCAGCAGCATGTCCCTGTCCAGCCCATGCCTCAGTACTTCCCCTCCTCGCCCTTACCGAAGCAGGAGCTGCAAGCAGTGCCTGGCTCACCCAGCTTACTCCCGCAAATGTCGCCACTGTTGCAACAGGGACCGTTTATTGCAGTTCCAGGGGACCAGGGTATGAGAAACGGCCAGCCCATCCCGAGTTTCCCTAGCTATTTGAGTGATGGCTCGACAAGCAACGTTCCTTATCCCATGAAATTCGGAGAGAACATCGAGAGCAACGGCCCCGTATCTTCACAAGTGAACCAGCAGGTCTTGCGCGAGACCAAACTAGAGGACAATCTCTCGAAAATGACAGTCACCGACGAGCATTGAGAGGTGTATATAGTAATTGTACTCCATGAACCGATCAACTATAGTAGAATAAATTTTGGTGATTTGACGTGGTAAATTGCATCAACACAAGAAATAAAGCTTTTGACAAATCTTGTTCTACATGTAACTGGGCCTGTAAAGGCCGGCTCAAATCAAAAGCCCCAAAGTCTCAAAATTGTGAATTAATGTATCGTATACAAGAGGTCGTGAGTTTAGACAACAACACCAGAGTTGGAGGCAATTCTTGGCCACAAGTCAGCGCACTCCTTGGCGACTGGACCGGTGATGGCAGAACCCTTCATTTCACCCTTAGGGTTGACAATGACACCAGCGTTGTCCTCGAAGTACAAGAAAGTACCATCCTTTCTTCTCCAAGGCTTAGATTGTCTGACAACAATGGCTGGCATCACCTTCTTTCTCAATTCAGGCTTACCCTTCTTGACGGTGGCCATGACCATGTCACCAGCAGAAGCAGCTGGCAATCTGTTCAATCTAGCACCGACACCCTTGACGGCCAAGATGTAAAGGTTTCTAGCACCAGAGTTGTCGCAACAGTTGACGACGGCGCCGACTGGCAAACCCAACTATTATTGTTAGTATGATGTGAAGAAAAGGTTGTCTGTTGACCGCATTCTGCTACTATTGAGTAATTCGACAGAAGTGTCTCTGTACTCGATTTTGATCAGAAAGATCAACGCTTCAGGGCTAGATACGTTTCGACAAGATCAAGACAATGGTTCAAAGCCAGTTGATCGAGACCAGGAGGTTGATCCTCTTTTGTAATAATGTCTTTCACTTCTTGCGTCGGTGGTTTAGTTGAATTCTCAGGTAGATGGCACTTGCGATGAGATGTTCGCTATGGATGCAATGTGCGATTTTCAGAGGCAAAAACAGTTTTTTTTTATTCCTCTTCTCTAAGCTATGGTGGCAACTCAATATTTCATAGCGACTCTCCCTTCCGATGGATCTCAAGTGAGAGATATCGTAACATTGAAAGATTCAAAGCAGGCCAAGATGGGCGGTTCATGCGGTCTAAGACATATGGGTAAATTGGGACGGGGCGGTACATACAGACATACGGAACTTGTTACCGGAAGCACCAGAACCAGACATGATGATATTCTATAGTTTGTAGTCGGAGGAGTAGTGAATGGCTTTGATTTTTTCCACCTAGTGCGCAGAGCGTAGGCGTGCGGGAAAAATTTTCCCACTGTAACGAGCGTGCATACAATACGGGTCTTAGGGTAAGAGACCTAATGCGTTTGTGCGCACGTGATCTTTACAGGATGAGTGTCTCTTGTTAACTCGGTCAAAAATTTGGATGGCACACACCTCGGCATCATGAAATTATGCTCTCAGCTTGTTCTTAGAAGCCAAGTACCGATAGAATTCTGTTTGTCTTGGCTCAAGCCCATTATTGAATCTAAAGATATCAATGTCTGTTTTATTACTTCATTATGTGCTCTCCGCCCGCGACCGAAATGCGCATCATTTCAATGTATACTCATCAGCGGCTGCAAATGATGTTAAAGTGGCTAAGACAGCTGGCGTCTACAAGATCGAGAATCGATGATGAGACGAAGTACTTTACGCCTTTCTCTATCGCTGCGACTTGTGAGACGTGATCTTGCTCCCAAGAATATGCCTCGATCACTCGTCAAGTCTACCATTCACAGATTCTCTTGCAATTAGATGCTGACTACATTGAATTGTATCTTGCAGTGATCAGGAACAAATCTCAACACAATACACAACATGAGTCGTCTGAAAATCGTTACTGAAAAGTCACAGTTTTAAACGACTCACCAAATACTCGAAGGACTCGTTCATCAATTAAAAAAAGCTTCTATGTTCTATGACCCGCTGATTTGTCAAATCATGTCACTTCTTCAGCATTCATCTGTGGTTCGGCCCAGCGCCACAAAATAAAGCACCAGAACAAAATTGGGATACACATGCGGCTGTAAGAGCTTAAACCTAAAAGAATTCAACAGAATTCAATCTAATTGTTGACGACTTGCAATGACCCTGGATTTCGCGTGAGCATATCAGGCAAAGAGCCATTCGATAAGCGGCGGCGGCCATACTCCTCATTATTCGTGGGGTAGAATTGATCGCCTTCGTTGTCGTCGGCATAGTAAAACCCGTCTTCGTTATTTGATGAGTAGGAGCGGTCAGTATTTGAGTTGTTGTGCGCGTGACCCCCAGCGGCAGCGGCAGCAGCGGCACCTCCCATGAACGTGTTTGGCGGCACGGAGTCGAAATCGCCCGCTTGTGCTCTCTTATTGCCCATATCGAAAAAATCGTCGTCGTCGTCATTTTCACGGTTCCTCCTCCAACGGAGAAGAAAAAAGACAAGCAACGCTATGAGCGCTACACCGCCAATGGAACCGACTACTGCACCAGCAATTGTTCCGCCCAGCACGCCCCTTGACTTGCTTGTTCCATTCGCATTTGACGCGTTGGAACTATTGTTCCCTGCGCCAGCGCTAGTAGAAGCGCTCCCGAGTGTGGTTGTGATCTCTATAACCGAATTGGAAGATCCATCCGGCGATGACGTCACCGTGGTCACAATCGTGGTGAGTCCACTTCCATTTCTCGAGGAGGACCCACTAGAAGACTCCTCAGAAGAGGTCAGGCTTGAGCTTATGCCACTGTTAGACGACGCGGCAGAAGACAGAGACGATGAAGAGCTCGAAGATGAAGGCGACGAAGATGCTGACGACGACCGAGCGCTCGAAGAGCTGGACGACGTAGATGAAGATGCGGACGATGAAGACAGCGAGGATGACGAAGATGACGACGACGAAGAAGAAGAAGATGAAGATGATCTCGAAGAGGAGGACGATGACGACGAAGATGACGACGAAGATGACGATTTCGAAGAGGAAGAGGAAGACGACGAAGACATCGTCGAGCCGTCGACGTCGCCATTGACATACACCTGCAAGTAGCCGTTTCCTCCACATGAGATAGTTCCATAGCCCTGGCAAGCAACATTGCATTTCGAGCTATCGACTTTCAAGGATGACAAAGGCACCGTCAGCCCACAATAGCAGAATTTACCGTCCATTACTGCAGCAACCTTGTCGCCCGTACATAGCCCTTGACAGTAGGACGGGGTCTGATAAGTATATGAGCCTTGCAGACTGAGCACTGACTGGATATCGCTCTGGGCGTAGCATCCGAAATCTGAAAAGGAATCGGCGCAAACAAGGGCAGCAAACAGTAGTAATGGTAGTAGGATAGTGTGAGTGGAATGCATTTTGAGTTGGAAAACTAGGGGTTGGGATATATGGTCGATTATTTGTAAGATGTGGTGAGGGTGTGATCACAGATTGTTGTTTCGGATTGTATTTCTGGATTTCGATTTCAATTGTAATTTCAGATTTT
>JAJLZY010000028.1:0-83604 GCA_030564885.1 Metschnikowia kofuensis (nom. inval.)
ATATTCCCGAAGACGCAAACGCTTGTTCATGCAATTACGAGAATTATTCTCTATGATTTCTAGATGCGTCCATTTTTAATCAGACTGACGCACTTTTACTCTTCGTGGAAATGTGGGATTCAAGATTTCTATAGCCGAAACATACTCGGGATAAACATGGTCATGATGGCTAACACCGGTCTCCCTACTGGAACACCCCCGAACATTCTAGAATTTCCTGCACAGCGTCCCATCTCCTTTGATCAAATTACTACAAGAGCTGTCCGAACGATGCAACTTCATAGTACTTCTTGAAAAGAATTTCAATTTACTTAAGCGATCATGGAGAAACTTTTACAATGGTCCATTGCTCAGCAAACAGGAGATAAGGAGGCCCAAGACAAGATTGGCCAGCCCGATCCAAAAATGTTGCTGCAGCTCTTCGGGGGTCCGGACGAGCCCACGCTCATGAAACAGTCCATGATGGTTGTGAGCAATCCAGAGGCTACTGATGAAGACAAAGAAATTGCTCTAGAAAACTTCGAAATGCTCATTGAGAATCTCGATAACGCTAACAACATAGAGAACATGAAGCTCTGGCCCTCAATAATAGATCAGTTGCACAGTGAAAACCAGACATTCCAAGTTTTAGCAGCATCAATCGTTGCGATCGCTACACAAAATAATCCTTCTAGCCAGGATGCTTTCACTAAGCAGGAAAGAGGTCTTAGCAAGCTCATTGATCTCTCTGCAAGCCCAGACACTGCTAGAGAATTGCAATTGAAATCAACGTTTGCTTTAGCCAGCGTTATCAGAAACAACGCGGACTCAACAGCAAAGTTCTTGGACTCGAAAGGTTTGTCTTGCATTGGCCTAGAATCAAGTATTGATGATCAAAAGTTTCTTTTGAGAAAACTTTCATTGGCTTCGGCAGTCATATCGACGGGCTTGAATGCAGAGAGAACAAAGGAAATGCGTCAGCTTAATATGTTGAAAAATCTCATCAGAATCTTAAACCCTCAAAGTCAAACAGCTTGCATAGACAAAGCGCTCAACATCATCTCACAATTAGAGCAGCATCAATTCAGTTTCACCAAAGAAGACCTAGAGGAATTGGAGCGTCAAATCGGCGCGCTTGAACCTTTGTCGGACCAGCTCTCTCAAGACGACTTGAGCTCAGTCAAAAAGATTCTCACGAAACCCAATTAATTGCATGTTATAGTCATAAATAATAAAGTATAGACATTAGGAGCTTTGTACGTCGTCTGCCTTAGTCGGTGATCACAGCGTTCGGATCTTCGGAAGTGAAAACTTTCTTCATGAGCTTGTTGACCGACGGTGGAACTATTCCCCTTCCTTGAACAGACCCTAGATCATCGTGTTCGAGGAGTCTCCTGTACAAACTTAATGGCGAAGCGTAATATTGATAGAGATTCTGTGCCTTGGGGTCTGTCATCAAATTAAATTTCTTTACCATCTCGATGTATGTTCCTTTCGGATTAGAGCCCAGCTTGATATTACCTATGTTAGCAAACTCAGGGTTCCTTTCAAACTTATCGTATACCGAACTTCCGATTGTATAAGTGAACGAATGTAGCCAGTCTATGCCCTCCTCTATAGTTTTCGGATGAAATATGTTTATTCCGAGGTTCACCTCACTTTCGACGAGAAGTCTCGAGGCCTCTGAGGCGGAAATGGACTTTCCATCATTCTTCTTTCTCGAAGCCTTCGCCTGAGCTTGATTGAGTTGCTGAAGAGTCTTTGCGCGATACTGCCTGTTTTCCACAGTTTGTAGCTTCCGCAAATAGTCATTGATGGCAGGGACCATTATAAGTACATAGACATCCTCGCCTACACCCTGTACTTTTGCCCTGTTTTTCGCCCGCTCGATATCATCCGAAATCAACCCACTCTTAAGCTTCTCAATCAAGACATGAGGTTCATAAAAAAGCACAAACACCCTCTCGGGTAGTTCCGTCAATTCACATGGTTCAAACATATCCTTCTCCTTGTTGTACATTGCAGAGACTCTCCGTCTCCATGAAATAAGAGGAAGTTCTAAGTATGAGCTTCTAACCTTAGGTAGCAAAAATACGCTTCTGAAGTGGTCTGTTTCTATTCTTTCTTCGAGGCAAAGGGCGATTTCAATCACCATCTCGCTGAGTATATCGTGCTTTCTTCTCGTCACTCTATTGGCATCCTTCCATGCCTTTGCGGAGAGTTCCACGCCTGTGGAATGTGTCGTTGTCGTAGAGCCACCACGCTTCTTTGCGGGAGGTGATTTAACAGGTGAACTGCTTTCTACGGGATCTGAGGTCTGATTGAGAGCATGCGCTTTCCGTTTTTGGCTTTCAGCGTGAGGTGGGCTAGAATGGGGTTTTGGGGTCGCCTGTCGTGATTCTTGTCCATTCGGCACAAGCGAGGAACGTGGCTCGTCAAGGATTGGCATCGCTGTCTCGATCTCGGGGCTGGTCACAGCAGGCGCTAGGTCAAAGCCGAAGGCTGTGCCAAAGTCAAAGGTTTTTTCCCCGACCGGAGACGAAGGAAACGAATTTATGATTGGAATGTGGGTGGTTGCAGGCTGCACTGGCGAATCTTTGAGAGGCTGGCGCGGCGTGAGTCGTAGATCAGCACTTATAGATTCGTCATCCGAGCTTACCCAATTTGCCAAATCTAAAAGATTATCTCTGGCCGTAGATTCCAGTGCCTTGGTATGCGGGGATTTGAAGGTGGTACGAGATAGCAAGGAAGTTTCGGATCGGAGGACATCAACGTAAATCTCCGGTTCCTCTTCATCACTTAAGCTGCGAATATTAGTACTGCAATTCTAATATATTCATTTTGCGCCGCAATACTTACTTTATAATCTCGCCTTGCAGCTGCGACCAGGGCTGAAATTCATCGGGCTCGATGGGGTCACTCAGTAGGTCGATCACCTCATTCATGATTGGGTTAATGTAACAAGCCTCGCGGAGTTGCGGAGCTTAGCTTAGCTGAGTTTCCACCGAAACACGTCTGAACACCTCACGTGCGGCGCGTGCGCGTCCACGATATAATGTTTTCAAAAAGATTAAGTCAACATAAGGGCAGTAACAAACTGCGTCGAATATGTGTCGAGGCAAAACTTTTCCGACTGAGCCTCATTGAGTGCGATTGAGTAGCTTTGTCAAAAGCAGCCGAAGTGTTTGTCATATGTTCCATTGGACATACAGCTGCCTGCCCGGCATTCATTATAAGATATATGCACCTCCGTGCCTCCCCGAACATATGGCTGTCAGTGCAAGACTCGGCTGCGCCAAACTCTGGCCGTGATATTAATTCGCCCGATTCACGCTTAGAGCTACTGTTTTGAATAACCTGGAACGCTCAACATAAAAACAAGACAGAAATGGTTGGGAACCGTCACAGAGCCATTAGTATGGCCTTTTCTGGAAGCATGACTGACGACCAAATACAAAAAAGCATACAGTCCTTAGCTGATCTCAAGTCTGTTTATAAGGACATTCGCTACGATTGGCCGCAGTTGGTTCAAGGTGAGGTGACCCCAATTGAGTTGGCGATATCGTTTTTGGATGATACGTCCGTTGGGCTAGCTCATAGAAAAAGCGAATTCGATGAGCTTTGTGAGCTCACTGGCCAAAGTTTGAAAGCTGCAGTGGTGGAAAATCATGAGACATTTAATAACAGTATCGGACTGTATCACCAACTCATATCAATTGCTAAAGACTCTCAAGAGGACTCGAAAGTAATCAAGGACCTCATCGAGACAAGCACAAGAGATATGAGGGATAGATCCACGTTCTTAAAGGACCTAGACCTGAGCTCAAACAAATACTCTGAGATGATCGAGATCTTGGATGCGATGGAGTATTTGCGTGACATCCCGGGTCAGATCGATCAGCTTATAGCTGACAAAAAAATCCACGAGGTATACGACGTGATCGCTGATGGGTACAAGACGGCCTCTATGTACAATTTATGGTCTTTATCTTCTATGAACGCCACACAAAATTACCTCGAAGTTCAGTCCAACAATTTGTACGACATGATTATCGACGAGCTCCAGAATGAAATCTATCTCAAAAGCACGCTGAGTACGAAGGAATCATGGAGCAATATGATCCATTCAAACAGTCCTCAAATCACATCCTTCATGACACTCATCAACAGTCTGACTACATTGGAGCTGTTCATCTATAATACAGCGAACTTGGACATCAATGAAATATCAGCGTCTCTTACTGAATACACAAAATTATTTTTGGAAATCCAACTACCTGCCTTGCATGAGCATTACTCGAAAAGTAAGAACCCCAAAGCGAATTACTCCCTCCTTCTAGAGTCAAACCTGAACCCTTCCACCGCATCTTACTTCTACATCTATATGCTACTTTTTACCGCCTCAAAACTTAACAAACTCCAATCAGTGACAGAAATCTTATTGAATACACTACACCTGGAACTTCAGTCAATGACTACTCAAATTACAGAAGAGTGTAAGCTGCTGAATATACTCAAACTAGCGAGACTAGAGAAAGCGAGAGCGCTCGAGAATAGCAATTCACAGAATTCAATAAGTGGCCACACTCTCTACGACTCATCTGTGCATATTCTTCAGGAATATTTCGGCTCGTTCTTCCTCAGATGCTTGATAGTCTTGCTGAAACACAAAATTACCTGCGAGATTGTCAAGACAATTCGGTCCACTGACGAAATCTCGGCATTCATGAGGAAAGGTCTGGTGGTAGAATCTTCTTTGCCTCTGTATGACTTCCTTACGGTCTGGAACATAATGAGCAAGGAGATAACGGCTCTCATAGAGACATACATACACGAAGAACGAAAACAACCGGTCCCCCTCAGGGCCGACATGGCTCCCAATCAGGTTCACCTGGTTCTAATGAAAAGACAATTATTTAAGCTAGAGGATGCCACGGGCTCCAATTCGAACGAGTCCTCGGAGGAACTAAAGGCTGTGCTCGATGAAATGTTTCCTGGTTTTCTGGTGAGTTCGAGAAAGACACTCAGGACCAATCAAACCAAGAGTTCTCCATATATTACAACGGAGAGATTCAGCTCATCAGTGGATGTGTTGGTACCCAAAAATATCTTCAACATAAGGATAATTCTGGAGTTCTTTATGATTTTCACCAGTGGCGCACACAGCCTCTTTGCTAATTTCGACAAGCTGCCAAATGCAAGCACTCCACCCTTTTTATTTTTCGAGGATATCATGCACAAGGGATTCTTAGTCAGATTGAAGGAGCAGTTGGACTCTGTATTTGACGGTTGCATGACAAGTGATGTCGGGATGGAGTTGACAAGAAGTAGAAACAGAAGGGTCCTTCGCTTTAACCAAGCCACAATAGCTTTAAGCGATATAAGCCCCGCTCTTGACATATCGCAGGTGACGAAATCCTCTGAATCTTCTGGAGTGTACATCAATGCGGCACATTTTAAGCAGATCTTCAATAACGCGTGCTTCACTTTGAACACATCCTTCAATTATCGCAAAGACATCAGCGAGTTGATTCTCGAAATGCTCAAAGATTTTTCCACTTTGTACAGGGACTACTATAAGGAACTTCTCGCCACAGGTGGCTCTCACGATATTACCGAAATAAACCTCGGTATCAATGATGAGCGAATAGGGCGCGTGCTGAAACTAAACAAATGGATGGGTGCCACAGTTTTGACAAATTTGTCTGAATCCTTGCTCTTTGCTCTGAGCGGCCCGCAGAATTTGATTGACCTAATATCCAAAGAGCGAGATATTATGTTTTACGAGACAGAAGCAGGCCCTCGCTCTTTGGACGTGTCCAAAGATGACTTCATGGACGATGAGTCTTTTCATCGTGTCTGCGTGCTTTTGAAAACTGCGTCATGGGTATTGACCTGGCTCCCGTCCATGAGAAAGGTTTCTAAAGGCGGCAACAGCAGCGAAAGTGAGCTGCATGTCAATAAATTGAGACAAAATTATACAATCTTGGAAAACGGACGAGCCCCCGTGACGACCGCAGACACGCCATATCATGTCTATTTGACACTAGATCAAACTTCAATTGATGGCTTTGATGAGGCCATTCAAACGCTCGAAAAAATTAAAGTGAACACTTTAGTCGCGTTACGTTATGACTTGAGATTGAAGACGATGCATCACATCAGTCAGTCATTCAAAGATAACTTTACTTTGACCACTGAGCCAGCTGACTCGGACTCATTCATCAGCCTGTTGAACAGAGAGGTGTATTTTACCGCTACAAAAGTCGGGGAGCTATTGGATGCAGAACAGAAAAAGTTCATTTTCTTAGGTCTCCCAGAACACATCAACAGGGCTTTCGTCAAGGGTGGCGAGCTTGTATCCGCGATCAACGGGAATGGAATCAAAAGGGTTGTATTAAACATCTTCACTAGTCAGCAGATGCTCCGCAGTGTGATGAGGAAAGAGGATAAAGCCGATTTGAGCTACTCCTCAAGGTATTACGAGTTGTTCACTTCGAGTGAGCATAATCTTTTGCAAAGAATAACGCAGGGAGACCTCCCATATACCAAGAGCGAGCTCCTTAATCTTTTGAGATTGATGTTCAGCGAGAAGCTCAAAAACACTAATGCATCCACTTTCAATAAGACAAGATATAACGAGCTCGTCAAGAAGGTGGACGATTTGCTTCAATAAAAGTATCGAAAGGCGACGCAAACTAAAATGCATATCTAATTAATATTTAGGAGAACTGAATACCTACTGCGACCTTTCAATGATGACCTTGGAAATTATTGCCGCCCGGACGAACGCTCATCTTGTCACTTAATCTTTCAAAGAAAACGCGCCCGAAAGTCATTCCAAGAACCACAGCAAAAAAGTAAACCAAGCTGAACGTCATAGCAACCAACATCATGGCATATCCAAAAAGTTCAGATAAGAAACAGAGTCCGATTCTGATTGCGTCTCTACTCAACACCGTGAAAACAGACACTTGTCTGTGGGTGCCTGTGGCGGTGGTACCTTCGACGGCATCGGAAACTTTATCATTATCATCATCGCATGCACACTCTTCGACAATTGTGGTCAGTTCAGGTATCTGATAATTGGGATTATTCCAAACCTTCAGCTCGAGATAGTTCTTGGTGAACTCAAAACCTTTAGTGAGGAAGGAGGCAAAGAAAAACAACACAAATATACCAAATGCTTGCCCGGGGGTAGTGGCAGAAAGACCCTTGAACAATACCGGGTAGTTCTTGTAGACCGTGGTCAAGTACATGTTCATTGACATCATGTCCATGCCCGACATATCGGACAGCGAATGATGACTATGGCTCATGCCAGTTGAAGTGCTCATTGTCATTGGGGTGGTCGAGGACGCCATGTCCATGGATGCCATATTCATAGTGTTTAGTGAGAAGATCCTGAGTTGAGATGAGCGAGAGACAAAGATGGCCGTCTAATGGGTGGGAGAAGGTTTTTATAACATTTGAGCAAATTTCAGCATTTCGTATTGATGCGTCGCATATGAGCACATATAATTCCCAAAAAAGTAGATCGTACCGCTCATACCTGCACACAGTAAGAAATTTGCTCGACCGCTACTACCTCCTCCTGCGACACGGCGCCGATCGTGACCACTCTATTGTGAGTAATAAACAAGATTCAGAAATAGGGTTTGGTGGTCAACAAAAGTGACCGCGTTAGTTTCAGGTAGCAACACAGCCTCGTACTTGGATTCTATGCATCCTCGTTCATTCTGAGCACATTTTCGATGCGCTGTAGTTCGTGACACTTCATGGCCATATCTGTCGTGAGAATATGCGATTCTAGCCACTCATTTGCCACGAATCGCTGGCCGCACGCGTTACAATGCCCACGAACATGGAGCTTTTCGGTCAAATTGGGTGCTGATTTTGCCGTGGGATCGTCAAACATGAAGTGCACATTGAGCAAATGTTTTTTGTAGTCGTAAGGTCGATTAAATTTTCTCGATTTGTGCTTGCAAGATCCGGGCGGAAAAATACACTGAAATCTTCCTGCCTCATCGTGGATACGAATATGACGGCTGAAGTCACGAACAATGAGCTTACCGCAGATAGAACACACAATGCCCTTAACACCTTTTCTCTTCTTAAGAACCGCTTTTTTCTCCGCGGACCCTAAATTATCGAACTCAGCCAAGTCCATGGTGTTTGCAACAGCCTGGGAAACCGAGATTGAATCCCCGTCCGCATTCAGCCCACTTTTGTACGCCAAATCTCCGTAAAATTGCTGGTCATCGAAGGAGTAGTCGTTATAGGAGGGATGTGAAGGCTCTTCGATGTAAGGCTCACTATGTTTGGCTTGTCGATGCAGCGAACGTACCCCTGTATATGAGAGGACATCATATTCGCTTTCTTGCCCATTTTGCGAGTCTGTATGAGCATGTTCAGCATGGGTTTGCCTGTACTCCAGGGCATGTCCGATATGACGGTCCCCGTGGTGCAAATGTTCTTGGTGAATGGCATAATCTCCATGATTCTGCTCATAGTGCTGAATAGCGCCGAGCTTGTGCTCCTGAAAAAAGGCTTGATCGGGTTGGTCTTTTCGATGGCCGACTTCAAGATTGTTTCCACATAGGTTATCGCTATCGCTCTGATGACCACGATGGTCATCGTATTCGCTGTGAAAAGCGTGATCCAGATAAAGCCCAGAGAAAGGAGTAAAGTGCGCTGCAGCTTTGGTATTTTCTATCTCGTCCGCACCCTCCTGATCACGAGTATGGACGTGGCCACTATCAAAGGGATGTGCTGATGCAAAGTCGTCGACAGGAAAATTAAGATAGCTATCAATGTCACTGTTGTTCCCACTGGTCCCGGAATGGGCGAGTGGGTCGTGAACTTTTGAAGTAACGCTCAAAAATCCTCCGGGCAAAGCTTCGCTTTTCGAAATAGAAGGGAGGTCGGTCAGATCAAACTGACCAAAATAGCCGTGGTCCTCTGAATTCGGAGGGAACATAAGTGGGGTGATATTGTCGTGAGTTTGACCAACTTCACCACCACCACTCTGATGGAGATATGCATCCGAAGCAAAAAAGCCTATTTTGTCATAGGCAGTTCCATGATTAGGGTCCGACACAGGCCCCGTGAGTGCCCGATGCTGATGCTGCACTTTATCCAACGGTGTGTTTCTTGTGCTCAAATCATCTAATTTGAGAAAAAAGCCTGGCTTTTTACTAGCTTTCTTGGTAACGGATTTTGTGATCGGAGGCTCTGTTTTCAGCAGCGAAATATCAGTTGTGGGAGCTATCAGTCCGGCAATATGATGCTGATCATTTCTGGCGAACAACGAGCCCGGAACAGTGTCTTCAAATTCTTCCGTAAATGAGTAAGATAAGTTCGAGCGATGTCGTATTTTGTGGCTCAGGTATCTCCGGGACGTTCGTGCTGTCTGGTCTTCGATCTGAGTATTCTTCTGGGTCTGGACCTTATGGTCTCTTGAATGCCCACCGATGAAAGCTGAGTTCTCCAAGCCTTGCGTAGGTTCTGTAGGCCAACTAAAGTAGTCGTCACTGTGATAAGCAACTGCAGGGGCCAGTGTTGGGCCTGGCGAGACGTGCTGGTGGAGAGGAGGCCTTCGATGCAGTGGGAATTGAAATTGCTCGCTTTCCGGTAGGGTGTTCAGATCGTACTTTTTAACCGATCCCCCAAGCGGCCGTATATCTTGATTGTGATTGTTTTGATTTGAGCCGTACATATTTTTCAAGCGAGTTCGACTAGTGTGTGATCGAAATACGTCAAAATCACAGTGAACGCCAAACCAAGTTGAGCCTTAGTCCGGATTATTTTACCCAATTATGCAGTACGCATATCTTCGGCTAATGGCATAGTGTAAGTGGGGAGAGCAACCTTTTATTTGCCAACCAAAAGTAAAGAAAATTCACAAGTTCAAAACTCAACCACTCTTATAATCTCAATCTCTTGTAAAAGTACATTGTATCTTGGCTTTCCTGATGTTGTACCATTGTTTATCAGCGTGGTGCATCTGCGCCCCGCTTTGCAGCAATCTTGGGGTTTACTCAGAGTTGATATGATGGTTTGTTACCGCCAACGAGAATGCACAGTTCAAAAGAGATGTAGCAGTCCACGCTCTCAATGTTTACATGAAGCTCTCGGAAGATTTGAATCATAGAAGATTTTACTACTGTTGCATGAGACTCCCATTCCACGTCAATCGACTAAACTAATGAGACGCAGCTGAACGCGGCCAATAGAACTTGGCCCAAAACTCTGCGTGCGCCTCTAGAAAAAGTGTGTGACCAACAAGTAATTTACTTAAAAGGCGGTATTTCCTATATGACTTAAAGTCTCATACCTTCTTTTCTTTTTTTTTTTTTTAATTCACAGTGATGAATTCATAAAAAAATTGGTGGATCAATTTTGCCTCAGCAAGTTCATGCAGAATGGGCAATATGTGAAATTGAGGCGATGCCTCGATGGGCAACTCAGGTCGAAGATGAACGAGTCGCATAACCAGATGCCACTGCGAACTTAGTTTGCGAGGAAAAGTAAAAAGCGCAACAGCATCAATTCGCAAAAGCTTCAAACATTTCACGTTTTCATCACGCTTGCCTCTAAGTGAGGTGATTGATATTTCACGATAAGTCGGGACTTTTTGAAAATGCTCCTCACATATATTTTAATGAAGAGTGGCTCATACACGGCCTTTACCAGTCGCGAGCCAAACCATGATTGGAATGTACGGATCTCCACACGCAACCGATGAGATCGGTTTGAGACGGACATTTACAGTTGAACATACACTCATTCAGTAATGTTGCAGAAGAAAAGACTTGCTCCAGGGCTCACGGCCACCCAGAAAGTGTTTGTGAGGTCGAGAAACGGAGGATGCACAAAAATCGTACGGGAGCATTATCTCCGCACAGACATCCCATGTTACTCGAGGCTTTGTAATATATGCATGGCGAACGTGAAGCCAGATGCCCAGGGAAACCTCCCAGAGTTTGTCTTGCTGGACCTGCCCCATGAGCTCAAGAATGGAGGAAAACACTACGTTGTGCTTGACACGAACGTCATTTTGCATGCGATTGATTTGTTGGAACATGTGGACTGTTTTTACGATGTCATCGTACCGCAGGTTGTGCTTGAGGAAGTGAAGAACAGATCTTTCCCAATTTATCAAAGAGTGCGCTCACTCGTGAAAGCAGCAGACAAACGTTTTGTCGTGTTTCATAACGAGTTCCACGAGGGAACGTACGTTCAGAGGATGAAAGACGAGACGATCAACGATAGAAATGATCGCGCGATCAGAAAGTGTGCATCCTGGTATAGGCAGCATTTGAATGATGGCAACTCGAAAATCCCCATCAATGTGATTCTCGTGTGTAACGACAAGGATAACAGAGATAAGGCTCGGAAGGATGGCACTGATGCCAGGACACTCCTTGAGTACGTTGAAAGCTTAAGCAACGGAGACCAACTCAAGGACTTGATCCCCAACGAGCACGAGTCTTTTGACAAGAATCAAGCAGAAATCTCTTTTCCGGAGTATTACACTAACTCTAGAACAATGGCCGGTATCAAGAACGGAACGTTGTATCAGGGTATGTTGAACATCTCAGCCTACAATATCTTGGAGGGAACCGTACTGACGCCCGCATTCAAAAAACCGCTTTTGATAGTGGGTACGAAAAACTTAAACCGAGCCTTCAATAGTGACTCTGTGATTGTCGAGTTGCTTCCGAGGGATAAGTGGAGAGAGCCCTCGTCAACAATTCTCGAGGAGGGTGCCATTGGCGCAAATGACAACGCTGAAGAAGACTATCAAGAGAATATTATCTCTGATAAGGAGCGTCGTTTGTTGGCCGCTGAGGCCGTGAAGGCGAGCTCGGCTTCCGAGGAGAAGCGTTTACAGCCCACTGCACGTGTAGTGAGTATCGTGAGAAGATCATGGAGATATTACGTTGGCCAGGTGGCACCTTCCTCAGTTTCTGTAGAGGAAGACTCAGGGAACTCCTCCAAGACATGTTTCGTTATTTTGATGGACAAAGTGTTGCCCAAAATCAGGATCAAGACGAGGAAAGCCAAAGACCTTTTGGGCCAAAGAATCGTTGTGACAGTTGATTCGTGGCCATCAAATTCGAAATATCCACAAGGGCACTTTGTGCGTAGTCTTGGACCCATCGAGGGAATAGAGGCAGAGAGAGAGGCTTTATTGTTGGAGCATGACGTCGAATATAGACCATTTTCGAAAGCGGTGTTGGATTGTTTGCCCAAAGAGGGCGAAAACTGGGTGGTGCCAGAGAACTTGGATAATGGAGACGAACAGTTAAAGAAAAGAGTCGACTTGCGTGACAAATTGGTTTGTTCTATTGATCCTGTCGGCGCTCAAGACATTGATGATGCTCTACATGCTAAACAATTACCGAATGGTCACTTCGAAGTCGGCGTTCACATTGCTGATGTCACTCACTTTGTGAAGGCAAATACGGCTTTGGATCACGAGGGTGCATCAAGAGGTACATCTGTGTATCTAGTGGACAAGAGAATCGATATGTTGCCCATGTTGTTGGGTACCAACTTATGTTCGTTGAAGCCATACGTGGACAGATTCGCGTTTTCTGTCATTTGGGAACTTGATGAAAATGCGGATATTGTCAACGTCAACTACATGAAGTCTATCATCAAATCCAGGGAAGCGTTCTCGTACGAACAAGCTCAATTGCGCGTCGATGATCCCAACCAAAGCGATGATTTGACAAAGTCCATCAGGATATTGTTGCAGCTTTCCAAGAAATTAAAGCAGAAGCGCTTAGATGCTGGCGCATTAAATCTTTCGTCTCCGGAGGTGAAGGTCCACATGGACAGTGAAACATCAGATCCGGGAGAAGTGGAAATCAAGAAACTATTGGAAACAAATTCTCTCGTCGAAGAGTTCATGTTGCTAGCTAATATCTCCGTGGCAAGAAAAATCTACGACGCTTATCCTCAAACAGCTATGTTGAGAAGACACGCGGCTCCACCTGCAACAAATTTCGAGGCGCTTAACGAAATCTTGCGTGTAAGAAAGCCTGGAATGTCGATATCCTTGGAGTCTTCACGTGCTCTCGCTGATTCTCTCGACCGCTGTGTGGATCCACAAGACCCTTACTTCAACACACTCATCAGAATTATGTCGACTAGATGTATGATGGCGGCTGAATATTTTTCATCCGGAGCTTATGGATATCCCGACTTCAGACATTACGGTTTGGCTGTGGACATCTACACGCATTTCACATCCCCAATCAGAAGATATTGTGACGTTGTTGCTCACCGACAACTTGCAGGTGCTATTGGCTACGAAACCTTGGACTTGAGTCACAGGGATAAAAACAAGATGGAGATGATTACCAAGAACATCAACAGAAGACACAGGAATGCTCAATTTGCTGGTAGATCCAGTATTGAGTACTACGTCGGACAAGTGATGAGAAATAATGAGTCAGCTCAAGAGGGTTACGTCATTAAGTGTTTCAACAACGGTATCGTTGTTCTTGTCCCCAAATTTGGCGTCGAAGGATTGATGAAGCTCGAGGTCTTGGGTGACGTGAACTCTGCAGAGTACGACGAGGACAAATATCAATTGAAGTTCGTGGATTTGAAGGGGAACAAAAGGGTGATCGGAGTTTTTGACAAGCTACAGGTGGAGGTCAAATCAGTCAAAGACGAAGTCAGCGGCAAGAGAAAGGCTCAACTTCTTCTTGCATAGATTCAAGAGTATTTGTATTAATATATCGACGGCATGTCACATGGGCTGTATCTTATTCACAAAACCGTACAATAATGTGTATGATTGTTATGATGTAGGTATGTAATATTGTCTTGCTGCCTACGCAACTGCAAGGTAGCCTCGTTATGTCTAAGGGAGGTGGTTCACGATTTGCTCGATAGTCACAAGCTTGATGCCAAACTTAGCGGCAAACTTCTCGCAGTCGTCTAGTCTCATCATCAAACCATCCTCGTCTCTCACTAGTTCACAGATGACGGCAGCAGGAGCCAAGCCAGCCAACTCACACAATTGCACACTGGCCTCGGTGTGGCCCCTTCTAGACTTGAGGAGCCCGGGAACCGCTCTCAAAGGCAAAATGTGGCCCGGTCTGATGAAATCGTCGGGCTTGCTGGTAGAAGCCGCCAACAGCCTTGCGGTCAATGCTCTGTCATGGGCTGAGATACCGGTGGTGGTACCGTTAGCAAAATCACATGTCACCGTGTATGCTGTACCGTGCCTGTCTGTCCTGTCCTTCAACATAGGCTGCAAATCGAGCTCGTCGGCTCTTTCCGTCGAGAGTGGACAGCAAACGTAGCCTGAGGAGTGACGCACAAGAAATGCCATCTGCTCCTGGGTGATCTTTTCGGCGGCAATAATCAAGTCTCCCTCATTCTCGCGCGATTCGTCGTCCATGACCACGAGAAACTCGCCGTTTTTGAACGCCTCTATAGCGTCTGGAACAGTGCTGAACTTGCTCATTAAGTATGATGTGAGTGAATGTGGAGTGTGGAAGGGTAGTGGGTGTCGTGAATATGACGAATTAGGTAGATTGAGCGACTAGATCGTGTTCGTCGAACAATGTCTATAATTAAGTAGCCGAAATATCTGATAAAAGTGTCTCTTGAGGATGGCGAGATGTTTTTGTATGTGCTCGGCTTGGTTTTGAACCGGTCGAGGCATGCTTTAATAGAACTCGCGGCTTGCTGTGGTGGAAAAGTCCGGAGTGGTGCGGGCCCAACGGCCTGAGTAAGCAAATTTGTCACCATGAGTAAGCATGCAGTTAGCGTGGACGCGAGCTGACGTCGGGCCCAGATCTCATCTCAAAATGTTTAACAAGGGCTGAAGTGTGGGTGACACGAAACCTACTGGGTCATTGAAGCTCTTTGTATGACCATAGATGTTTTGGATTTTATCAAATCTTCAATTTTACTCAAAACATGAACGAGTTGTTGAAATATCATCAGCCTCTATGGTCATTTCGCACGTAATTATATTATTAGGACTCTCGCGCATGCAATGCATCACCGAGCTCTGCGAACGCGAGCCTCAACAGGCTGGGAGATCATTTTCCAAGTTCCAAGCTCTGTTAAAGAGGCTAAATAGGCGATAAATCATGAATGAGACCAACACGCTAAAATCCCAAACACTCACACAAGCGAAGACGGTGTCAGCTACCTATGGTGTCGATAATTTCGACTTTCACAGCATATCGTATGCAGATAAGCTTGTCATCAACGTTATGGTGAATGGGGCCATGGACACCTCATTCGACATACCGTTGTTAACTCTGTCTACAGTGAATCGAAGCATTGGCCAGGAAGAAAGTCTAGGCCCCGAACCTGTAGTGTTGATGGGTGATCCCAACAATCTCAAGGTCCAGGTGATAGCTAGTCAGATTGGTAAACTCGTCTCCCAACTGAGGGACCCACGCAACGTCATCTTGAGCATTAGCTCTAGATGGTTCGGCAGGCCCGACGAAGCGGGTGATGGTGATTTCGAAAAGCTCATGTTCGTGCTACAGCATGTGAAAACTTTGGTAAGCTGATTGATATGTAACTCACCAGATCTATTATTGATTTATTAGTGATGGACAATGTTCGCCGCGACTTTCGCTTTTGCCCGAAAAAGAATTGGACGGATATAACGTGTTACAGCTTATTTCTTCGATTTTTTAGCTCTCTCTTTCGCTGGCACTTTTCTTTCCTTGGTCCCGCTGGTCAACTTATGTGGCTTCATGAAGGACTCAAGAACAGTTTGGTCCACCTTCTTTCTTCTTTCCTGGTAGGCACTAACGTACTCTTGAAGCACCTCAATACACTCTTTTTTCATCTCGGAAGACAAAAGGTCACCCTTCTTGTAGGCTGTAGCCAATGACTTCAATTTCTCGTCATCGTGGCTGAAGAAGGAAAGGTACTGGTATGCAACATCAACCTCGATATTGCCGCCCAACTCTCTATGCTCCTCCAACGTAGCTCTGCCACCAGAAAATGCGTACTTGTTGATTTTCTTCTGAATCTGCTTTGGCGTGTCATCCATAAAAATGGATGTGGTCGTGTCACTGGCCGACATCTTCGTTGAAGCTCCCTGCAAAGCCGGGAAGAACTTAGCATGGATCAATGAGGGCTTAGAAAACTTCAATTTATCAGCCACATCTCTACACACTCTGAAGTATGGATCTTGGTCGATAGCACATGGAATCAAACATGGTGTCTTTGGCGGCAAGTCCAAGACCTCAGGGAAGGACGAGGGAAAAGCCGTGGCAATCTGGACACTTGCGAAATGCAACTTGCCAATGCAGTCCATGTCCTGAAATCCAAACACGGCCTTGGCGGTGGATGTAGTGATCTGCCTCGAGGTTCTCACGATGTTTTCGTAAAACGCTGGGTTCATGTACTCCAAATCGGAGAAGATGAATGTGTTTTCTGGGTTAAACCCCACAGCGATGATATCTTTACAGTTTTCCTTAGCAAACTTCTTCACATCCTCGATCGTTAATTTCTGCTTGAACAAGAATTTCTCGTCATCTGTCAACTCCACAACCAATGGCACATCGAATACATCCTGCAACCACTTTGTGAAAATGAACGGGATCATGTGACCCAAGTGCAATGAGTCAGACGAGGGCCCTCTACCCGTGTACAAGAAGAATGGCTCGCCATGCTCGTACAAGTCCAAGATTTTTCCCAAGTCTCTCTCGGAAAAAAAGACGCCTCTTTTCAAAAATGGGTGAGGCTCGTGACCTGTGACCTCAGTGAATCTGGCCAAGGTGTCTTGCGTAATCAATCGCGTGCCAAAGGTTTCCACAAGCTTGTTATAGTCGATACCTTGCGAGAGTCCGTTCTCGTCCACAGCAGCGGCAACTTCCCAAGGCGTCACTTTTTGTTCTTGAGAAGAGTCTCCGTCTATTTGAAGCTTAGCAATGTCAACGTTATCGGTCATATTTTGGTTTGCGAGAGCTTGATGCGGTTCGATGTTTTATCACTAGAGAAAATCTGGCACTATCCGCGCGAGCCTAAGACCAGATAGCGCGGACCCCAGTCACGAGAGCCAGGCCGATGCGCTCTACTAAGCGAAGATTGATTTTATCCTCACGCAAACGAAAACTTGTATGTCATTTTTTGGAGCGGGCTAGTAAAAATCGTGATTGTATATGTTTATTTGTAATTCACCATTAATTGGACGAGTTGAAGTTTCGAATGGCGTTGCTCTTGCCACTTAGTAGCCTTTGCCTGACTTGGCGATAGTGCCCACACATGCGTACCGGATGCATCCCTGATTTTCGAATCATGTGCTGTACACGAGTCATTGTATGAAGTGGAATCAGAGGTCACGAAGACACACGATCGTTCAGCCCACATGAAACGAGTGAAGCTTCTAACGTCGGTTCTTATTCCAACTAAGTACACTTCATCGAACACTTTGCATTATTTGTCCGTTGCAGATATTTTATTACACAATATATGATGTTATAAAACGAGATTAGAAGTTGAGTTTGGAGAAGAACCACTTGTTCTTACCGGCTTGGTGCTTTTCCTCCAAGGCCTTCTTGACAACCTTGGTGGCTTCCTCCTTTTGGGTTGGCTCCTTCAAGGTTTCTGGGGTTACAGCGTTCTTGAAAGACTCGATGTCCAAGGAGTATCTGGTTGGCATCATGTGGTTGTAGTTGACCAATTTGACAAAGGCCTTGACCTTGGTTCTCTTGGCGAGCTGCTTAGCGCTGTGAGACTTGTTGACCTTCAATGGGGCTCTCTCAACACCGACAACAATGGCGTGGGAGAAAGCGTGAGTCTTGGTACCGTCATCGTGTGGTCTAACAACGACAACCTTCTTACCAGCGAAACGACCACGGGTAACGATAGCTAGAAGTCTGTTAGTATTTTTTTACTTGGATGGTAGTGAGCGACCGGGAAACAGGCCACCGAGCGAACCGATTCGATGTTTTTTTGGATAGGAATGGAAATCCTTTCGGGCATTGAAATGGGTCTTGAGAAATTCTTTGACATTTATCTTGATTCGTAGATATGAAGACTCGAGTAATTGCAGCACATCTGCATAGGTATGAGGATGTTGCTTGGTGAATCTGTTTATCCATAATTTTTGTGATGGGTTCCGAAACTGTATCCCATAGAGATTCTTTATATCCCGAGAATAACAACACCTGACGCTTAGAACAGGGATGCCGCTCATTAACGGATGGGTCGTCGGTGATAGTAGAGTCGAGGGTTCATTCCAACGGCCAAAAGTTCGCCTGGTATCGCTTATAGTTAAATTTCGACTTGAGGCTACATACCAACTTTACCGGACTTGATGAATTTAGCCATTTTAACCTTGTATAGTGTGTGAGGATGTGATACCAGCGAGAATTTGCTTCAAGAGAAAATTTTGAGCAGGCGAAAAATTCGGGATGTTGTCTGCAGGTGGAAAGCTTGCCGGACCTGTTGTGAAGGTGCACCGGTCTTACCTATGTGAAGATCTAAGTGCGCGGTGCACTTGTCCTGTAGCAGGGCGAAGGTCCTGCCCGCAAAACACCACGTGATCTAATGTGACTGTCTCATTTATTCATCTAATCGAGACGCATCGTGCGATCTGACGACGAACGAAACGACAATATGGGGTACTCGATATGAAAGCAGGATACCCGCCAATATCGATCTTTCGAGATAATTGCAGATGAATTGTTGGCACTATGATTCTTGATATGCAATGAGTCTTGACAATAGTGGCATTTGTCTGCAGTAGTCTTTATTTTCCGTTGCTGGTGTCTCTCTCTTTCTCACTCTGCCAGCCCAGGTTGTACCCTTGGGCTGCCTACAAATGAAACCCACTGCTATTCATATTCCTCCATCGACAAGTCAGAGATGCCTTGACGTGGGTTTAGTTTTCAAACATAAGTCGATCATACGATAGCTATATGTACATACTTTACTTTTTGCCTCTGCTTCTGGCCAAAAACTTCGAGTTCATCGACGTTATCTTGCCTCCTCCAGTGGATGGTGAGTGTGGTATTTGGCTTGTGTTGTTCCCATTTTTCTCTCGCGAAAAGCTCGATCGCCGATTGTCAGTCTTTGTTTTCATGGGACTGTTGAGGACGGCAAGCTGAGCTGCATAGACTGTTTCATTTCCTCCTTGTTCGAAAACTTGACGAGGTGAACCGTTGGCGCTTAAATTGGGACTGCTTGGAAGTGATGGCGGGGCTTTCCGTTTCACTTTCTCTTTGCTCTTGACACTATTTCTGATATTATGATTGTCTTTTGTTTCCACAACCGGGGAGGCATTTTGCCTTTGCTGCTGTCGAGGCGCTTGTTCTTTGGGTGCGATCGGCGATTCTTGTCTATTGTTTGGCCTTTGAATGGGGCTCAGAAATGTGGGCGCATCAAGTAGCTTAGGAGAAAACCTTTGCGACTCACTCAAACTCTGCTTTCTCTCCGCCTCCTTTTCTCTTTCATATTGATTAAGCTTAGCTTTCGCCAAAGCCTCCGTCCATTGGCTGACCTCGTACTTCTCGGTCTCGAAAACAAACGTGGTCTTCAAAGCGACAATTGCAAATGTGCCTGTGGAGGGTATGATCTTGCTGAACTTGGCACTCGAGCTCGAAACAACCTCTTTGAACTGGATGAACGGATAATTAAGGCCGATCTCACAAATCAATTTGAAGTCGGCTTTATGGTCATCCCTTAAAAACAACAACACGCGACCGTGAGTGCTTACCAAAACTGTGTATGTTCTAAGTTTGTCCATTGGGTTGACTGAGTGTTTATCGCCCCCATCCAGACCAGCAGAGGTTGTCGATGTACTTGACAGATCCTGTTTCTTCTCGCTAGAAGGGAGTAATTTCTTAAAAAAAGACTTCCCAATTCTCGCGGAGTTCGATGCCACAGAAGTGGGTTTCTCGGGCTCATCCTCAGGTAAGCTTTCAGAGTCATTGCTATAAGTTTCCAAATAGTATGTGATAGCGTCATCCTCATTTTGGGGTTTGTTTTGCTGAAGAGATCCCAGGGTATCTCTCAACCGATTTCCTTGCACGACATGAGATAACATCGAGCGAGAATTGCTCCGATTTGCAGAAGATTGCAAGATGTTGGTAAAACCGAGCGGAGTATCATGAATATATCCCTTATTGCGTTTCTCAAAGACTTCTGATGGCACTTTTCGGACAGTAGCCAGTCCCACATTGATGACTCTCTCAGTGGGACTCAAGTACTGCCGCCAGGCTGCTTCGACGGCTGTGGGTGGTGTGACCTCCAAAATTTTAGATGAATTTCTTCGCAGCAGTTCTTTATCACTTTTTGACGATGCTGTAGAGGTGCTAACAGAATAGCTGGCCATTTTGTTGATCTGCGGCCTCAAAATATTCGTCCCAGGAATATATTCAGGAGTCCCATGCTGAGGACCCGAAGTCTTCCTCTGTGGCACAGCTTTTGGTGTTCTGACTTTCGGCACTGTTGAATCATCATCTTTGTTCAATACCAAAGCAGCAACACTGGCAGCGGAAACAGACTTGCTCTCACCTTTACCCTGTTGAATGGGGACGTGATCTGCGTGTGTCTTCTTGATTATTTTCTTGATTACATTTTTTTTGGGGGCGTGATTGGTGGGAACTTTCATCATTGATTTGGCGTTCATCTTATAGGGACTCAATTCCGGGATATTGCTGTTCCAGATTCGATCCTGGTCCTTGAAGTCGTAGTCATGAAAGAAGTAATGACTTTGAATTTGATCGATCGTCGCTCTCCTGGAGGGCTGTAATACAAGTATTTGCTTGATCAAGTCTCTGAGAATCAAGGGAAATCCTGCGCTGAATGCGTATTGCAACTTGGTGATCTTTTGAAATGTGAGATATTCATTGGTCGCTTTGAAAGGTGGTTTCCCGGCGATCATTTGATATAGAATGCACCCAAATGCCCACAAGTCTCCTGGTTTACCGCAGTATTTGTTTTCCAAGAGTTCGGGGGAGACGTATTCTGCAGTGCCGACAAACGACTTTGCCCGGACATCAAGAGGATAGTCCTCTTCGACTCCCGTCTCGCCATTTTTTTTGCGCTCAAGCAATTTGGCGGTGCCGAAATCTGTGATTCTAATTCGGCACTTTTCATCTAGCAAGATATTTTCTGGTTTGATGTCTCTGTGAATGACTCCATTCATGTGCATGTGGTTTATCGCGTCGAGAATCTGAGCACCGAGATATTTGGTGCAATCTTCATTGAGCGTGCCATATTTTTTGATGAGCCCCAATAATTCTCCATTGGCGGCATAATCAAGCACATAGTAAAGGGAGTCTCTGTCTTGAAACGTGAAAAATAATGATATAATGCCTTGTGTTTGGCTCAATCTGTTTAAAGCGTGCTTTTCGATATTGACGTACTTGACTTTTTTCTCCTTGATGATGTGGCGCTTGTCAAGAACCTTCACAGCATAGTGCACGCCAGTTAGTTTGTCTTTGGCCAACACCACTGTCGAATAGGATCCCTCGCCCAAATCTTTGCCAAATTCGAAATCCTCGACGGCCCTGCGTATGACAGTACTCCCATTCGGAGTGGAGACACCTGAGTCCAGGGGCCTCTTACCCGCCCATTCACCATCGTTTATCTTTTCGTCTTGGTCTTTGTAGTTTTCGAGACTTTCATCAGTGGCCATGCCAGTGTCATTTAGCGCAGCAATCGGATCCAAACTCCTCGAGCCATCGGCGAGCGAAGCCAGCGAAATGAACAGGTTTTTTATCTCCCCAGGAGTGTCAAGAAGCACGTTCAAGGACGAGTTTGTCGCCTGGTGTCGTCCATCAGGCACCGTGAAGTCGAAAGAGGAGCTAGAATGCAGTGTTCCCGAGCCAGACTGCGGGGCGGCATAGTGGCTGGGATGCTCGTTTGCTAAAGAATCAAGCGAGTAATTTTGAGTGGCATCAGGATTCTTATTAGTGTAGCTTTTGTAGATTCCACTGAGCTCGTGAGATAAGCTGGTGAGACTCGAGTGGCGTGAAGAATGCGGAGATACCATGACAGGAGTAGAGTATGATTCGGGTGGACATGCAATACCAAGCCCTCTTCTGTCTTTTGATGTGTGAAGTCAAACACAGCTTTCGTAGCTGAGTTGCTGAAATGAATCTATGAGGAGGAAGCAAAATACAAGCAATAGAAAAAGTATGCAAGATTCTCAGTGACGGACACGCCTCGGATCAGTGGGTTGCAACGATAGACGGCGATAAACTAGGCACAATAAAGCAAAGAAACTGAATGACAAGCAGACGCAAAAAGAAAAAAGCAAATCGTGATATCCCGTGAATTTTCAATTGTTGCGGCCTTCAAAATTCCAATACGTGTGCTGCAATGTATGAATGGAAGATGGATCACTACTGTTGGCACCAGGCTTAGAATACTTGTCCTGAACAAATGTTGCTGGTGTGCGAGCTATATGGAGTCCAGGGAGGCCATGCTCTATTATTATGGTGGGCCGCCGGTGCGAAAGCGAGCGATCAACAGGCCCAGTCGAAAGTGACGTGCTTACTATAAATAGCCTGGGTGAAAATATCCACCTTTTCTGTCGGATATCGACGTGATGACGAAATAATATATCATATTTTTGAAACTTAATCAGTACTATCGCCGAAAGAAGCCTTATGACCCCTTGTCTGGAGATTTGCTGACATAAACACGTGCCTGACGCACCGTGAGCTAGATAACATCATATGTTTGCTTTCGCCCCACGCTCGGCGGCGCGCCCGGCTCAAACACGCTAATGAAGGATATGGACACGTGACTTCGCAGCGACGCGACGGCCTGAGCCGAGCCAATTCCTCACAGTGAAATCTAAAGTAATTCAGATGTCAAATTTGCAGTCGTTTTCCACGTAAACGTAAAATATTTTTTATGGCTTGAAACCTTCATCCAACGCATGTTGAACACATGTTGAGAAGTGTTACTTTGAGTCCGCCCATTTTTATTTTCTTTCAAGGATTCATCATATTATAGGGCGTTACTAGGGGACATCTTGCTTATTGAGGGGAGCTTGTTTCGAACACCTAATTTTTTTTCAACAAATGCAGTGGTTTGCTTTGAAACTTAATTGGGAACAGAGTGGAAGAACTTGTGATGCAAATACCTACAAAGAAAAAAAAACACTTGTGTTTTTGCCGAACTGTAGAAAGACTGCAAATAACAGTGACCCGGCTTCGAAAGTGTCAGACCCCGATATAGAATCGTCTAGATCAAAAAGCTCTACACTACTAATCAGCAGCATTCCACTAGAGAAAAAAATGAATAAGTAAGCAAAACAAATAAGAGACTTCGAAAACAGCTGCGAGAACACGCAATAAAGAGTGATTCTGAGAATCGACTTCATTTAACTTGCTTGGCGGAAAGCCAAGGGTGTATGGCAGACCACTCAGATGTGAATTCAGAGTTCGTTTATTAGCTCTCCAACCCCTTCGTGTCGCAGCGAGGTCTCTATTGGTGCGACATCTCCAAACTGAACCAATTTGTATACCCAATTAATACATATACACCCTCAACAGTGGGGCGTGAAGAATAGAAAATAAAAAGAAATCGTACTCTCGAAGTTTTCCAAAAGAAACGAAGAAAAAACACCGGTTGAGATATTATTTGTTCCGGGTCTCAAACACTATAGAGTCTGATAGAGTCTGGCTCATGTGCAAAGGTGGTTGTTACATGAGGCGCACAATTCAACAGAACATTCAATCTCGATTCCGCACCCATCACCATTACGAGCGCCGGGCCTGTCCTTGATAAGCGCAATACTACATATCTTCATCTCACGACGCTAGGCATCGAATTATTCATACTTACATATCGCCAGCAATCCCGTCACATCCATTTGGGTTATGGCTTTATAGACTGCCCGAGTTGCACGCGCAATACGACCGGTTTATTCAGAAATCTTTCTCAGCACGCGTTCTGAACAATGGCGTTTCCTTTCGAACCCTCACACCTCAGAGCGCAACAACGTGCCTTCTGCTTAGCGACATGCGAGAGCGACTTTGACTCCACAAAGCGAGTCATCAAGCCACTCACTCTGGGAATTTTCCATGAGGCTTGCAACGATAAGTATTTTGCCGGCTATCGACCTTCCAGTCCGCCTATCCCTGTCGAATTGCCAGAACTGGAATCGAGAGCTCCGCTTGACGCACCTTTGAGCTATCACAAGCGTCATTCTTCACGTGCCGCCGTCAAAGTTCTGCACACGCGGCGGAAGTCAAGAATTTCTGCTCTCACGAAGGTGAAGGAACCATTGGCAGAGAGTATTCGGAAACGAAACCTGTTCGAGTTTCAAGATTCAAGTCTTGAGCCAACCACAACTGCGGAGTCTTTGGTTGAGATTAAAGAAAGACGGAAGTCGTCGATAATGATGAACCCTCTTTCGAAGCTCTTCGTTAAGAGTGAAAAACTGAAAACTTTACGGAGTGATTCACAGAGCACATTACTGCAATCCCTGTTAAGCGCACCAGCAGAGTCATTCGACAGTGCTTCGGGCTCTGTACCAGCGGTAGATGAGTTCGATCCTTACTCCGATCTGAACAGCTTTCTGGATGACAGTTTTCTGAATGAAAGCCTAACCGATGAAGACAATTTCGTCAGTGACGAAGTGGAAACTTTGGAACAGATGAGCCACGATGACGCCGAGTCTTTCGAGAAGTCTGTCGATTCCGCCTTTACAGATATAGAAGCCGACTCGATCATAGGCAACAGTCCCAACATTTTGTATGACTACACTGTTCCTAAACCCCCAATTTTACCAACTAATTCTCGAGCCAGGACTAAGCAAGGACTTGAGTTTGGACTGTCTGTTTATGGCAAGAAGCTAGGTGGCCTGAACGATCTCCTGGAGATCACCACAGGCTGTCCTGATCCAGAAAATCTGGAGGCTAACAAGACTATGCCTCTTGTGCGCAGACGCGAATCCTTCAGCTTTTCGAAAGTGCCGGAGTCTGACTTGCAAGATAAAAAGTCCAGGTCTTCTAATTTAAGCTCGATCATTCAGACGAGGCACGTGTCATCCAACGCTAATCCCTTAACATTTTTTTCCTTTAGCGGAGAAAATATTGCTGAAGGCGTCAGAAAGGCTGATATCAGCATTTTTGTTCCTCCTGAGACCACGCCAATTCTAGCCAAATTATCTGTGACTGGTAACATGACCGTTTTTCATTGTATTGGGTATATTCTTCTTGAAATTTCAAAACTCGAAAACGGAAAAAAGGCGAAAGAGCTTGCGGCCTCCTTTAATCCGAATCACTATAGATTGGAACTCACGGACGAAGATGGCGAGCTCTACGATTCGAATTTTGGTGTCCTTGATAGAACCCGATTACTCTCATCCTATAATTGTCCGAAGCATCTAGCATTGTGTAAAATCTCCTCACAAGCACAAATATCGCAGAACGAGAACCAATCGCCACTACCACTTGAGTTCAAGCAGAATCTTGATCTTTTTGAAGAGAAATCCAGAAAGGTACAGATCCAAAGCAGTGAAGATCTCACCGGATGGAACCTAGCTCCCCCGGGCGGCAACAGCATCGAAGTGAAAGTGAAAAACATTCCTTCAACCAGTAAAGTCATAAGTTTTTTCGTTGCTTCGAAGATGCAAGTAGGAGAGCTACTAGACTTGATTTGCAGGCAATATCAAGTCGATTCGACGCAGTTCAGGCTTTCAGGCTTTCAAGCATCGCCCCACGAGAGCATTAATGACAAATCCCTACTAGACGAGAACGGGCCCGAGATAAGAGGTCGTATCATACCTTTGCAAAATGCGCAGCATCTCTCCGAGATTCATGTCAGCTTTTTCCAGTTGGAGCAGATCAAGAAGAATATTATACGATCTATGCTAGATGTGAAAGATAAGAGAAGGTCTTTCCAGGAGGCGAGTATCACTCCAAATTCATCTGCATATCTCCAAAGTGGGATCACGCCTCCTGTGGCTCCGCTAGGTGCCGACAGTCGTGAAAGCACACAAAAAGCTCTTGATCAATATAGGATGGGCGATACACACGAACCTCAAACTCCAATGAAATCTAGTGGACAAAATCCAACTCGTCACTCCAAATTGAGCTTTGCATCTAACATCGGTCACTTGACAGGCGGTGCTGCAGCTACTCTCCCGTCAAGTCTTAACACATTTTATTGCAAATGGAAAGTATTCAGGAAGAAAGCACCTTTGATTTACCGAATCGAAAAATCTCTCATCATCGATGGCGAGTATGTCCACTTAGCGCCTACGGATGACACAAATTGGAAATCGAACTACAATGATCACTCTATCTCGGGAGCTAGCCAAAGCGGCACGCACAGTCACCACCATTATTTGCATCATTACAATTATTCGAAATTTTACAATGACACCATGTTGAAGACGAGCTCATTTCACATTTCGCAAATCATAAAGCTCAAGCTGTATAAGGAAGGAAAGAGTCCTACTCACTTCAAAATCGTGGTTAAGAAAACGGGTGATGCGGGTGGGAAAGAGACCATGATAAAAAAGAAGTACGATCTTGAAGCTGAGACCATGACACAATGCGACGAAATATTTGAAAAGATAAGGTGGGCTTTACAATTATACAATGCGTCCACTGCTGGGTGATATAGTCGGGGCGTGAGTGCACTCATTTGAAAGAAATAGTTCCGCTTATGTAAACCTAAAAGTTCCATGCAAGAAAAATCAAATTCTTGATCATTGTGATTCAAATTTGTAGAGCTTAAAAAATCAAATCATCCCTAGAATTGAAGACCGCGCAGCAGAATGCTTGTATAGATTGAGAGATGCCCCAAGATAACCGGAGAATGCACGCATCGCACATATTTCACATCTTAACCTCGGAACAGATATCATGACGCTTTCGCTGAATTGGAAATCATTGAGCACCAGAATAGACTCTGCCAAACAACAGGTGACCGGAAGTAAGAATTTAGGGAAAAAACACAAGTTTCAGCAGAAAGATGCATCAAAGCTTAGAAAGAACGCCAATGTAGTTCCTCCGAGCTCAGCAAAATTACTTACGCCATTGGAGTTTGCGCTTTGGACTTGCACGCCGTATTCTTATTTTGAAATCAAGCCTGGATCGGCGGCTAGAGCAGTGGAGTTTACAAATAAAAAGAAACTCGCTTCTGGAAAGTATATAGCTATCGACTGTGAGTTTGTTGGCGTAGGTTCGGACGATAGCTCGGCTCTTGCTCGAGTGTCTGTAATCAACTATTTTGGAGTGGTACTTCTAGATACATACGTGAGGCCCGAGAGCCATGTCACGAATTGGAGGACATGGGTGTCTGGGGTTACGCCTCACCACATGAAGAAAGCGATTACAACTAAGGAAGCAAGGGAGAAAGTTCAAGACCTACTATATGGGAAGGTCATCGTGGGACACGCTGTGCATAATGATCTTGAGTGCCTTGGGCTCTCCATACCGAGACACCTTATTCGTGATACGTCTAGATATCCAGCTTTCAGGAAGCAAAATGGGGGAAAGACCCCGAGTCTTCGAAAACTTTGTCAGTTACACTTGAAATTCCAGATTCAGAACGAAGCTCACTCGTCAGTTGAAGATGCCCAAGCTACAATGGCGCTTTTTCGCCTTCTTCAAAGGGAAATGGAAGCTCATTTCAGCAGGTAACGTCTGTATTCACCGCGATAAACTTTTGCATTTGACAACTATACACTGCACGAAACTATATCAAATTCAAATCGAGAAAGACAAGACTTTTAGCAATCAAGCCCAGCAGCCGTCAATACTTCTCGAGCTTCAGCCCTTCCATGAGGCTGCACAAATTTCGATAAAACAACTGTCTAACAATAGCCATGCGATCGATGGACTCGGAGGCTTCGTTGAGCAGCTCAAAATTATGCACCCCCTGAACATTGCCGACCCCTATACTTCGAACTAGCGCAATTTCTTTCCTCTTCCAAAATTGTGGATTGTAATCCCTGTCTCTCACTATGTCCATTAATATTTTGGAAATATCATCGGTTATTGAGCTCGGAGCATCTACGAAAATGTCTCGCAACTTAACCTCAATGATATGGAAGACTTTCAAGGCTGAATCTCGCTGAACTTCTAGTACTTTTATGAATAGTGAAATAAACTTGTTCCGATAAATTTGTTCACAGTCACCAGAAAAGACATGAGCAGCCAAGATGAAGCCGGAATCCAACGAATCAGAATTGGAACATAGACCTTCTAGTAAAAAATCCGGGATATTATCTTTACCAGATGATGTCGACTGAGTATTTTCAAGACCAATTTCGCCCAACATGTCGCGAAAAGTTGAATCAGGGACCGAAATGTAGTATATGAGAATGAAGGCAAGAGTGAAGTCGCTTGCATTTGTGGGTTTTTGAATAGTTTCCGAATGACCTTTTTTGATCAAGCTTCTCCGGATGGTGATTATTGATGTATGTCTCGCTTGCGATACAGTAAGACCTCTGCAAATCATGAAAAGAAAAACAAACTCATAGTTCTCGCGGGTAATTTTGATATTCACCATCAGCTCAAACAGGCTTTGCAAGGGATCCAAACTGGACTTGATTGCAAATACCTTATCATTAAACACTTTATCCTCTATCATTCTTTCGAAGCTCATGCCTAATGCAGATATCATGGCTTGATAATTGACGGGGAACTCCAGAAGTATTGCCCCCGCCACAACCCACACAAGAAGAGGTAAATGTACCGAATCACTGGCTAAACCTTGCATCAACCTAAGCAAACATACGGAACCTTCGAAGAATGACGCGGGATCATTAAATAGCTCACCAGTGAGTTTCTCCATAACTCGACCACCCACAGAGTCACTGATTCCGGAGCGCGCCAAAGTGCAAACAATTGTATATGCCCTCATCTGGAAGTAGGAATCACTGAATGCTATATCCTTCGATAATGATGCCCACCTTGAGACCCAAAACTTTTTGTCATCAGCTGAGCCGATTTTTGAAAGGAAGTCATTGAGGTAGTCACACAAATGTTCGAAGGACAAAGCTCGCTCGTAATTTTGCGAGAACTCCACGCGAATGCCACGGTCTTTGGATGTCAATCCAAACAACATCTTGGCTCTCTGACTGCTGAAAAACTCGACTGTTTCGTTAATTAAGACAACCTGATCATCTTGTAGCAAAGATTTACTTGCAAATGACTGGATAGTGCTCAATACAAGACTTTGTAAGTCATGTCCGAAGTCGAGATCAGGCCTGTCTATAAAGAGCGTGCAAAATAGAAAGACGTCCAGTAGGTACAACGATCCGTAAACATAAGAGTCAAAGAACAATGACGAGCAAATTTTTACTAAAATAGCCATCTCCAATTTCCTGCTTTGAATCATCATTATCGGATCATTCAATTTGGTATTGTAAATGCAGCCATAAAGTTTGGAAATAAGCTCTCCACACAACTCGACACTTGGATGAAAAACGGAAATGACTAGACTCCAATCATCGCTCTCTGCCTCTGTTTCCATTGCTATGGCGATCAATTCATCGACTAGAATCTTTGTCATACGCATGTCACTAAAAAGCTTTTTCCAAATGTATTCTTTCATCAATGAAAGGATCGTAGGATTCTTGATTGTTATCTTGCACAATTGACGCACAACAAAAGATAATTTTTCGACACTGTCGATCTCCTCCGATATTTGTTCGTAAAGATTGACAACCCAAGGCGAAATGTACATGATTCCGGAAATTTTCGAACGAGTCGAGAACTTGTCAAAATTTGCGAAAAAGGTTTTGAAAAACTCATGAGAGTATTTTGGAAACTGATGAGAAAGTTTCGAGGAGTACGACACAACAAAATCAGTCATGTCAATCGCGAAGGAAACTTTGCTGAACAACCTGCTCGAAGAGTCGAATGTGATATCGTAGTAGGACGTAAAAGACTTCAACAACTTGGATGCAGCAATGCGTACGTCATCATTGCTTTGAAGCAACCCGTGAAACAGCAATGAAGCGATGGAACTGAACCTTTGAGACTGCTCATATTCAGATTGCCGAACAATCGATTTATGGCTTCTTCCTAGCTTTGAGGAGCGAAGCTTGGAGAGATACAAAAACCTGAGAATTTCTTCTCTTTGAGGCGTCACCAAAGTGACCTGATAATTGTATCTATTGAGGCAAAGAGTAAATTCGTTGCTTTCACCGCTCTTATAAGAAACTTCAAATTTCACGAGATCCGCGAGTCTAAGAACCTCAACAGGCGCCACAGTTTTATTAGCGCTGTAAGCTCGCTTTAATTCGAATCTTTCGAACCATATCAGAAGCCACAGTCGCCCGAGGCGGAAAACGACATCAAGTAACTCCCCTGTAGCCTCGTCATAAAGCTTGCACAGCCTGCAAACAATTTTCACATCGAGGGGTATCGCCAAGGTGGCCTTGCTTAAACAAATCGACTCAATGATTTCGGTGTTATCTTGTTCCGTGTAAAGAAAGATAGATTGTTCGGAGCCATTTTGGGGCCGGAAATCTGTCCATGAGTCGATTATGGATAAATGCGCTGCTCTTGGTAAGTTATAGTAATAAGTTCTTTTACAGTTTGTGAAGAACACCTTTGGTGCGTAGGTTTGCAACAAGCTGGAGAAATTTTTTCCGATAATTCCCATGTAGTAGAATTGAGTCAAATCAATGACACAATAGAATTGACTTTCCCAAATTTGACTTACATTCTCCAATAAGAGGTAGGCCAACGTACTCACATCATAAGAAATCTCTTTGATATGACGAAATGTGATAACAACCACAGGTGTGCCATCGTGAAAGACGCGGTTTGTGATAATTGGGGATTCGATCGAAGTCTCAATGTTTTTCGCAGACATTTTTGCCATAAATTCAGTGAATTGTGAATTCCCTAGGTTCGACTGAACATCGATGCTTTTGTAGGATTTCGTTCCTTGTAAGGAAATTGAAGGTTTAGGATTCCCAAGCTCGCTCATAAGCTGATCGAGTCTTTTCCACACTCGCAACTTTTGCTGAAGAGTATCTTTGTCAGATGAGAGGCTCTCAATTAGATAACTGTGCCGTATCTCAATGAAATACGTGAAGAAAAACTTATGGAAATATCTCAAACACGTGAGCGGCTTCAATGTAATTCTATGAAACACGTAATGCGAGTTACTTCTTTTTGCGGCTATTTCTGACATGAAATCAAAGATTTCAGCACTAAGTGCGCTCATCTCCTCTGATCTGCCTGAAAGGGAAGCCCACCTTAAATTCTGTATTGATCCATTTGCCATGTACTGGATTGTTTTGACAATTTGCATGAGTGATCTCTTGACTTTTGGACTGACTTCCGTTAAATCGAAGAAAGATTCAGGGCTCACTATCGCTGGGCAAAAGAATCGGAGAAATAAAAATGACCCAACAGCGATGAGAGAGGCGTCATCGAATTTTTTCCCAACGCATTTGCGGATCTCGAAGCAAATGAATTTAAAAGGTTCAGGAACCCAAGAGATCGAGTTGACCACACTTTTCACAAGCTTTCGAAGGTATGCAATGAAAAGGTCAACGTCTTCTTTTCTTTCTTCCTTTTCGACCTCAAAAATCACATCATTCTCAACCATGTCCTCGACAAAGGGCCGCAAAACAACAGTTAAATAAGGGGTTCCATATTCCTTTGCAAATATTGACATTAGCCGCGTCAATGTAGAGTTTCCGCGAAATATGTCAGATGCTCGATTAAGGCTTTGTAATTCGACTTCCAAAAGCGTAATAAATAACTCGTCCAATCGTTTGGTGTATCCGAATATTCCATTCAAAGAGGTTGCCAAAAGGTTGTGCTCAGCTGGAGAGGCGACTTGAGCAGCAGCACCGAAAACGCCGACTATTTCAGATAGCCGATCTATTTTCTCTTCTGAAAATTCCTCTTCTCTGAGTTTTAACTCGCCTGCAGAGAGAGTAGTTGCAAATATCTCGAGAAAAATTGGTCTTATTCTTTCATTTTCGTGATATCCCAAGGGTAGGGCAAATTCCAATCCTATTCCGACATTAGCTCTAAGCACGCTTGAAAACGCTTGAAGCACGTGGTCCGTGATCGTCTGTATTTTGAATCGAGATTTGATCATCAATGGGGATGGATCACTACCATTGAATTTTTCAAAGATCTTATAAAAGACGGAGAAGTAGCCCGAGAACACTAAGCTTCGGGCATGTTCAAAATTTGACTCTTTGGTACCATCAGGAACTGTCAAAACCAAGGATTGGAGTTGCAATGCAAAACTTTTTGCACACTCAGTGGCGAGCTCTATCTGCAAGAATTCGGTGTCGGACGTTCTCCCATTCGGAGTTGTAGTGGCAGTTGAGTCCAAAGATGACCCAGTGCTGGAAGACACAGCTGCATCGAGCCACTCGGCCGCAATTTTCGCCAACTTATTTCTTAATTTAAAAGCACCCGATATCCCGAACTTTTCTCGCAGACCTGATATGACAGATGCAAGTTTGCACAAACGAAGCTTCAACTTTATTTGATCGATTGGATTGGGGACAATATCAACGTAGTCAAAAAAAATTTCGATTTTCTCTGGTAACAATGCCGCCAAAACGAATGCGCCAGTGGACTTTATGTTGAGAATGGCAGTAAATATTGAGACTGCCTCTTCAAAGAAAAGGATAGAATCACCTGAGACTTTATTAGTGTCTTTGAAAAGCTTTAAAAGACATGTGATCTTTTCGTGAATTAGCTGATAAACTTGAGGGTGCGCTTCACCGGATAGCGCTTCCCGAATCACAACCCTGATAAAAAGTTTTTCGCTACTGAGCAAGGAGACCGCTCTATCGTAAAATGAGGATATAACGCGGGTAGCCGACTCCTGAGATCCAAGTCCACTCTTGGCGAACAGGTCGCCCAAAAAGCAAATGGAAGTGGTAGCCAAAAACTCAGTGTAGTGCTTGAATGTGAAGCTTTCATCCTTCGTTTCGGTGATATTCACAACCATGTTCTCCCATCTGTCAAAAATCATGAGCCAAGCTTCGTACAACCCTTTTGTTGGCTCAAAGTCAGTCAATATCGTCTTGAATTTCTTATGAAGTGAGACAAAGCCCGTGAATACAATGTCATCACCCATCACATCGCTGAAGGATTCTGCTAATGAGTCATGAAAGCAATTGAACCGATTCTTTGTGGCACTTGCCTCGAATGTGTGCGCTCTAATAGAGAGTTTGAGCAAGCTGAAAAATTGAATATCATGTGTACATAAACAAAGCATCAACAATTTGTCCAAAGAAGTGCAAACGCTTTGGCATCCGGAGTGAGCCTCCTCACATTGGTATAATGCATTGTTTTGTGCCCTAGTGGGCGAGTCGAATTTCTCCAGAAGAAATGTCTTGAGAAAGATAAAAGATTCTTTGAATGCCGGGTATGAAAGAGTCCCGATGACTTCACAAGTGCAGCGTATCACATTATGGGATATGAAATTAACGATGCAGTGGGTCTCATCGGTTGAGTCTTTTGCATTCCCGGTTTGCAACAATTTCATGGATAATTTGCAAGCAGACTTAAATACACTCTTGGCTTTTGTATCGGGGAGACAAATCGCAACACCTAAGGGACTAAAAACAGCGTCTGCAAATAGATGCATCTCGTGAACCTTCTGATCTAGGCTACTTTCCCCATGCTTGAAATCAAATTGCAAGAAAAACCGCGAACCCTCGGTATAAACATCAAGCGTGAGTCTGAGTATCTCCATGATTAAGATCACCTGGTCATCGGGGAGCGCAGTATCTTGAGGCTTAGGCCAGGATTGAGAACGGCTAGAATAGCGCTCAAAGCTGCTCGAGTCTTCGATTTCATCGACTATGAATAAACGTAGATTGCTTGTTGCGCCTTTATTTTGAGAAAGTAAATGAGCACAGAAGTGCATTATGTTTGATAGTGTTGGGTTTATGTGCGTCATAACAAGATCAAATTTGTCTTTGTACTTGTTGTGACTGGACAATGCCATGATTACCTCCAAAAGATCCCGTGAATCGAGAGCGCTAGATCTTGCCAAAAATGTATCATTCTGGTTAATGTGCCGTTTCTGGAACTCACGAACAAAAAACGGGATGAATTTTTCTGGCATTATGGCAATTGCCGCGGTGAAGAGCTTTTGGTATAGTATCCTGAATCGAGACAGAAGCAATTCGGTAGAGCATCTCAGGCGCATCTTTGAGAAGTTGATGAATGTCTCGTCGAGAAACTTAGTGCTGAACTTCTTTACCCCACTTATGTTGTCTGGCAGTAAAGAACCTATCAAAAAGATGTTGATTAAAGACTCGAAAGATTCCAAGTTTGCTCCTGCTTGAGAGTCTCGGATGATTGTATTAAGAAACTTTGTTCTTTTGTTGAAAGCCTGTTTGATCTTCGCGGACTTTCGTAAATACTCATCAAAGTCCGAAGGGCATAATGCCACATACCAAGAAAACAATGACATGCTGGTATTAGATTCGCTTTCAAAAGCAGTAGAAATGTAGTCAAATATAATTTTGCATGCTTGTTCGGCAGAACTACCTGCAAAAATCACAGTCGAGTAGAAATCAGGCCTGTTGATACACTGTGTTCGTAGGTTCACCGACTCGTAATGGAGAAACAACTGTTTCCATGTCAGCAAGCGAATAAAGGGTATCGCACTATAAACACGTTTCAAATACGAGCTGGTACTTTCCGGAGTACAATAGATGAACATCAACAGGCAAGCATATCGCTGGAGCGCAGCGAGCGGGATGTTTTCGCCACGAGTCACATAGGAAAACAATTTGAGCTGGATGAAATTTGCATAGTCGGATGAATTTGAAGCGGCGATATAGCGCAATACTGTCAGAATGTTCGAGTCGATCTCGAGGATTTGAGATCGAAGTTCTTGCGGCAGTATGTTGAGTTGCGAAGTAACACTGTAATCAACTTCTCGGGAAGTAGTTTTGTAGTTACGAATTTCTGATAGCCCCCGATTGTTGACTTCGGGTGAGATTAAAGTGAAGAGGACGTCAAGTACATGCTCTGCCTCAATTTGGACTAACGGCGGTTGTCTGTGAGCGTATAGTTCAAATGCGCTATCGGTGACGCATGACTCTATGTCAAATTTGATACCCACATCTAGAGACAGGTCTTCTGTCAGGCAATAATTTCGTTCCGGGTCCCAGTTTGTGATCGCTATCAAACGCAAAAGCCGAGTAAGAATCACTGTTGACGCCAATACATTTGAGTTCCTTTCCAAGAGTTTCCGAGACACAGAGTCTATATTTAACTTCTCCACAATTGAGATCATGTCGTTAAGAAGCTCAGAAAAGAAATATTGGTTGCCGTTGAATTCATTCGGCTTGCAGTTTTTTAGAATGAGGTTGGTGGTGACGATAAACTGAGAATCGAGCTCGACTTCCGCCAAAGAATGCCCCGTGCGATGGGGTAGAATTGCATCGAGTCGACTGGTCAAAGCTTGGATAAAGCTCGGGCCTAGCTCAGACATACTGAGGTGATTAGATTAGATGCTCACGGCTCGTCGATCAAATTAATAATGGTCTTATCTCCTGAGTGGTGAAAATGAATATTACTTGAGACAGAAAGAAGAGAAGGTACTCAAGTCTTTAGCCCCAGCCACTACTTGCAAAAAACAATTTTTTGGGTAGGTTAGAAGCGATGAAGCAGTCCGAAAGTCAGAGTCTCGTCGTGAGAAAGGAGGGAGAATGCGTTCTATGCGTGCAAGCTGACGTGGCGTGATGCAAAATTCCTAATATGATATGGCCGGATGAGCCAGTAAAGGATTCAAATCGAAGGAGCGTGAATTTGCGAACCCTCACAAAGTTGAACGTGGTTGAGCTTTATGCGGAAGTTGGAGGACTAAAGCGAGAAACGTGAGGGGATATACAGAGTATGAATGAGATCGCCTTGTTGACCATGTGTGCGCTGGGATCATGGCGCAGGTGCGGCGCGGGTCTCTGAGACAAGTTCAGAGCCGAGCCGAGGCGGCTGGCACAATATCTGAAAGCCAACCATGAGTTTATGTTCCGTGTAATTCCGAGACTTTTTCGTAAGAGCTTAAATTTTTGGTTTGACATTAGCTCGAGCAAATAGTACATATCGATTTGCGCTATGTATGCCGTTGCGGTAGTGCAATGATAGTTCTGATTCACCAGCTTTACGGCGACTGAAGATGAGGCTTATGACTCGTGAGAATGCCGAGAGTGACTCAAACTTGTTCGCCGTGTTGTTCAACACCGAAGTCAAAGTGTCATGGTAAACACCTACAAGGCACAATGAGAATATGAAGCCTCATCAAAATTAAATTCTTTCAGAGCCCAGATGGGTGACATTGTCTAATCAAGCCGAAGCCCAGCCGACAAGATGCTGCTAGTCTTGCATCGGACTTAGTCTTCAGATGGCCCGAGGCCGCGGCGCGCTCCGGCAATCTGAAGCAATTATCTGATACAAGGCGTGGCGGCACTGCTGATTGTAGGATGTGAAGCCGGGCCTTAAAAAATTTATTTAGCATTGCTGTGTTTAATTACTATCTGTATAGTTTTGAATCGGACAAAAAGAGCTCTGAAATCAAACTAGCGTGATTTGAGGAATTCACCAATTCGCATCCATAGTAAACATGATGTCGCCAAAAACAAAAAAGTGAATTCTCTTCAAAACCAAGATTATGAATATAATAGCCGAAACGTTCCCCCGCTGTCTGCATGTTTCCCAAACCAAGTTTTACCGTCCGACCCAGGTCCTGCCAGTACCCTACTTTATACATGTTGCAAATGCCTGCATAGTGTGCGTCCAATGATATACGCGGTCGTTCTCACGTCAACCAAACGAAACTGCTCAGACCTACAACTTATTCTCAAATCAACAATGGGCGCTGCTTACACTATTCTTGGTAGATCCGTGCAACCTAACATCTTGGCCCTCGCCACTTTGGGCGCAGTGGTCTTTGTTGTTGCCCCAAAGCCATGGGGACCAGCCAAACCAGTGCACCCTCCTATCAACGCTGCCTCTGCTGAGGAGGAAAAGTTCGTCAAGGACTTTTTGGCCAAGCACGCTGAGAAGCACTAGTCAGTTATGAGAATGACGCTGAAGTACATAGTCGAATGAAATATCTTTAACATATTTGGCGTAGAACCTCCAAGTCTGTGACAATCGCATCTAAAGAGCCAGCCTTCATATCAGGCGTACAAAAAACGGCCAAATTTTTCAGTTTGAGGGCTAATAGCTATATTGACGCCCGTTAAAAGCAACACCATTCTGCATTCCTCTCAAGTAGTAGTTCGCTCAAACTCGAGTATCATAGATGACTCTTCTGGTGCGAGGCGCTCGTAGGTAAATGAGAGACAAATCATTACAAAAATACGCAGATAGTTTTTTTTATAACGAAGGCTAAGGATAACCAGCGCATCATCATTGAGTTCCAAAATATTTAACTTATACTTGTGTAGTCGAGTCTTGAGGATTTTGGCTTAAGTGTGTCTCTAGGATGAGGCAAGGTGGTGGGAGCCCATGGCCCTGCGGTGGCCTGCCTATATACCAAACCTCATCGGGAAGCACTCACTCTAAAAAAATTACTACCTACTATTCGGAGAGCTACGAGACAAACAACAAACGCAAAAGATGTCTGCAATTTACAAAGCCTTGCAGTCAAAAACTTCCAAAGACACATCCGAAAAGACAAAGCACATAAACCGTCAGCGAGTGTTGGTCATCTCCTCTCGTGGTGTCACCTACAGACATCGCCATTTGATCAATGACTTGACTCAGTTGATGCCCCACGCCAGAAAGGAACCAAAATTCGACTCCAAAAAAAACTTGTGGCAACTCAATGAAGTTGCTGAATTGTACAACTGCAACAACATTTTTTTTTTCGAGGCGAGAAAGCATCAGGATCTCTATCTTTGGATCTCGAAGCCTCCAAACGGACCTACATTGAAATTCTACATCCAAAACATGCATACATTGGATGAGCTCAACTTCACCGGAAATTGCTTGAAGGGCTCCAGGCCGATTCTCAGTTTCGACAAGAGCTTCACCGATTCCGCTCACCACGAGCTTATGAAAGAGATGTTCACCCACACATTTGGAGTTCCGCCAAACGCCAGAAAGTCTAAACCTTTTGTGGACCACGTCATGACGTTTTCCATTGTAGACAACAAAATCTGGGTGAGAAACTACCAAATCTCAGAGACCGAGCTGCTCAAGGAGTCCGACCTCGCCAACGTCGACGCAGACTCTTTGTCCTTGGTAGAGATCGGACCTCGTTTCGTGATGACCTTGATCACGATTTTGGAAGGCTCTTTCGGCGGACCGAAAATCTACGAAAACAAACAGTACGTGTCGCCAAACTTTGCAAGAGCACAGGTCAAGCAACAGGCCGCGGAACAGGCACGTTCGCGTGCCAATGCTGCTGTCGACAGAAAGGTCAAGTTGAGAGACCAGGTATTGAAGGTGGACCCATTATCGAACGCCAACTTGTTCAAGTAAACAGCTCAAACATTTTTATTCTGGTTGGTATATCTCATTTATAGTATAAGATGATTGGGGCTCAAAAGCATCTCACGTGAGTTAAGTAAGTGCTCTCTCTCTTTTCTGCCATAGCCACACTTCCCAAAACCTGAATGGTCATCAAGGTACAGCCCATCAGAAATAAAAGCTTTACATACGTGATCCTTATAACTATCTTTGTATCAATTACCTAATTTCTGAACGGGGTTGCAAAACTCATTGTCTGGATTTTCAAATCACAGTGAAGGAAGTGCCTTGCAGGCGTCCATGTGCAGATGCCCTTTCCCCACACTCGTGCTAACAGTAACTACAAATATCGTAAGATTTGATTCTCACAGAGGATTGTTCTGAGAAATATCCGAATAGGCAATCTAAGGCAGTTCTCTTTGATCTATATTACTGATGATGCTTGCCTACCCAACTGGAAATTGTGTTGAATCTACGGCATTGTATCATTTCCCGAGTCGCCGCACTGCCCCTGTTGGTCCTAGTGGCTACGTCAAAAGCTTGTGATGCGCGTGTCATCTTGATACCTCGCGTCTAAGCCTGGGCTGCCTGTACCTCTATTTATAGCTAGTCATTTGGCGATACAGAAAATATAAAAAGAAAAAAAAGAGAATCTCGATCACGCCGTGAACAGCAGACCACATTAACACCCTCGGATCAAAGTTTTTGCCTTCCGTATAAAACACAAACGTTTTTTACCCTCGATCTACAGCTTGGCTAAATCCTCATGTCTCAGTTCAGAGATAAGTTCGTGGGCAATGCAGACTCGCAAAGCGTTCTTTGGTATCTGCCCAGTGTCAATAGTTTAAAAGAGAATCTGAAAAAGCCTCTTCCAAGTACGCCCTTCACAGAAAACACGAGAACGAGGCCGTACTCTCCTATAGATAATGGATCGAAAACGACTCCCGTCTTCAACAACGAACTACCAATCGACGATCGCCTGCTGGACCTTTTGAGTCCGAGTCGCAAGTACAACACAAATTATTCAGCAGAGCTGTATGAGCTTTCCCATGTTCTGCAAAACCCATTTCAGTCACATGATTCGAGTCAAACAGTATCAAATCCGTTTCAGAACTCCGAGTATCCGAGCCAGCAGGGCTATTCAGTTGTGCCTGAGCATAACGCCGCCGCATTTACGAATAAAAATGAGGCACAGAGTGAGAAGTATCTACTAGACAAACACATGGTACGTGAGGAGCGGAATCGTAGGAAGCTTGCGAGTCGTCTTCCCCGCCTACATTACACCAAGCTTCCGTGGTTCACGATTCTCGTGACCACCGCGCAGGTCATTGTCTTTATTGTGGAGTTGGTGAAAATGGGTATTTGGACCGGCTCGCCTTTCCAGACCAAGCCGTATTTCAATCCCATGCTTGGCCCTTCAACTTACGTTCTTATTAATATGGGCGCACGGTATGTTCCATGTATGCATAAAATCCTGGGCGTGACTCTGGACACTTCGATCAGTTTTCCGTGTCCTAACTCGACATCTACAGACACGAACGTTTGCAATTTGAACGAGCTTTGTGGCTTGAGTGGGGTGCCGATCATAGACAACAGCTTTCTACCGAGCCAGTATTACAGAATAGTACTCCCCATCTTTTTGCATGCTGGTATATTGCACATATTCTTCAATATGGTTTTACAATTGACAATGGGAGTAGCGATCGAACGCGCCATAGGCTGGCTCAAATACAGCATCATCTACATCTCGAGTGGAGTCTCGGGGTTTCTTCTTGGTGCAAACTTTTCCCCAAATGGGGTTGCCTCCACCGGTGCCTCCGGGTCTTTGTTTGGGGTCATTGCAGCAAATTTTCTTCTCTTCATTTATTGTGGGACGAAAAACACAAACATCTATGAAACGAAGCGGTACAAAACGTTCATTTTTATCATGATTTTGGAGATCGTCGTGTCATTTGTGCTCGGGCTTCTTCCGGGGCTAGACAACTTCTCCCATATAGGTGGCTTCTGCATGGGCATATTAACATCGATCATACTTCTTCCAGACCCGTCATTCGTCTTTATCGACGGCATTTATACCTATGATCCAGCTGCCTCGACATGGAAACTCTTCATCGATAACTGGAATCCATTCTGCAAGTTTAAAAATAAAGTTGCTTGGAAAGTGGCTGCTTGGGCAGCTGCTAGGGTTGCCAGCTTGGCTCTTGCAATTGTTTATTTTGCACTTTTGACAAAAAACCTCAAATCTAAAAAAGAGGAGAACAACGAGGAGACTTGTCTGTGGTGCAAGTACATAAATTGTATACCAGTGAAAGGCTGGTGCGAACAGGGTGAGGTGACGGTGTCTGTATCGTCAGGTATAGTGCCAACGGCTACTCCTACAGCAAGTGCAACAGGCTCCCAAACAAATGCGTCCCCGATATTCAATGCACCAACACAAACAGCAAATGTGAAGCGAGAAATTTTGGGGCAGCCGCATTACATGGTGTTTGAAGGGACTTCCAGATTGCCAGTGGGTGCGAAATCTCTCGAGCATGGCATAAAGTCTGATCTGGGAATTGTCGCAGTATTAGTGGTGGTGGCGCTATTGGGATACAACGCCACCAAGCGACTCAAAGCAAAGGCACGTGCTAGGCTGCAAAAGAAGAAAGAAGAAAGGAAAGAAAAAAGACAACGGGTTGTTCTTTAGGGTGTGTTTACTACAGAATTGTAATTTTATCCAAGACGTTCTACCAGGCCTGTGTACTGCACCTAGAAACGCAGTCTGGATTTTTTCTGAATGGAGAAGCGAGTTCGTAGAATTATCAACGTAAGCAAAAGCTACTACTTGCTGCTGGACAACACAAAATGATCTCTATCCGTGTCCTGGGGAAAAGTCTAGGTAGAAGGTGTTTTGCGTCTTCTTCCCGCGTCACATTCTTGCAAAACATATTCGGAGCGAGAGAGTCTAAGACTAAAGAGCTCATCGAGAAACAAGATGAATATGCCGTCGACCCGAGCTCAAAAGTCCTCATTTTGAACGAGCAGAACTCTCCATCCCACAAGCCATTTGATCCAGAAACTGATATTCCAAGTTTTGGAATCACGCAATGGAAAGAGAAGCTTGTGCGTGCGCAGGACATCGAGACGTCAGTGACCAAGGAAATGGTCGCAGATGCTATAAACAAAGCATATCAAGAGACTCACGGGTCAGAAATCGAGCCAAGCGCTTATTCTGCAACTAGCCTCAGCGACTTGCATCAGAGATTCGCATTTGTCAAGAGAGTTCAGCAGAAGCTAGGCTTCGATATCACGGATCACACCATCAGCAGAGCCCACGATGTCGAGTATTTGTACGAGTCATTACAAAAGCAAATCACTCACAGGTGGTCAAGCGAGAGAAACGCAAACGCAATTGTATTGAGGCCGGAGGATTTTGAGGAGCAACTGAACATTTATTTAAACATCGAGCGCAGTGAAAAGGAGCAGGCGGAGTTTTTCGAAGACTTGAAGAAGCGGGCTTTGGAAAATTAGAAGAGTCATACAAATATCAGGATGAGCATGTAAATAAATTAAACGATTAGCGTTATGAAAAACTCAGTAGGTTGTGGAATCGACGAGGCAGCTCGGACTAGAAGTTTTACCTCTTGTTCGAGGCGATCATGACGGCTGCAAGGACAGAGATCCCACACAATATTCCAGACGCAAGCGCATAATTTGGGACTCCGGGGATAAAGTCTCCGCTGGCTGCTTGTGCGCTATGGCCTTGCCGCTTAGATGACTCTACTGGAGCCGCTTCGTGTGGACTATGGAGGTACAAGTCAGCCTTACTGCTCTTCAAGTCCTTGTTCACCTTAACACAGTCCTTCAAATCGCTGTCAGAAGTAATGGACACCACATCACCCTCATCATCGATATAACTTATTGCATACGTCTCCATGTGTGGGTCAATAATTTGCAAAGCCTCGTAATCTGATTGATGGAGCTTGGCATCGATGTATTTTCGTAGGTCCTCAAGACTTTCATTCAGCTTCAAAGAGACACGATGCACGCGTCTATGTGCTGCAGGCGACTTGAACTTGAAGACAAATGCCTCCTCGTTGAGCAACACACTTGACTCTGCTTGCTTTGAAGACAAGCTCTCCCCAACAGCGGAGATCGAGTCAGCAGGACCAAGATCAACGTTGAACAGCTGGAACTCCGAGGGCGTGACATCGGGTGCACTTGTGATGGAGTCGGAATGCAAGGACTCTGAGTCATCGTTATCGAGCGAGGTCCAGAACTTGTTCCATGCGGGGCCTTCTTCGGGAGAATTGCTCGCTGAACTTTCAGCGGAGCTCAGCTCTATCTTCTTGATTTGGTTCAATGTTGCATAGGTGAGCTTCAAGACATCGACTATACCTACAATCTCTTCGTTCTCATCGACAACCGGAAGATTTAAGAAGTGACCATTGAACATTTGGCGCAACGCGGACTGGATAGGAAATGTGCAATTGGCCACGTCTGGCTGGGGAGTCATCACTCTCACAAGGGAACACTTTCTCGGATCTAGGCCTGCGGCAATGACTCTCAATACCACATCTTTTGATGTAAATATTCCTGAAACGTCGTCGTTTGTGTCCTTGACCAAGACTGCCGTGGTTCGGTTTTCTTTCATGAGCAATGTCGCCTCGTACACCGACGTTTTGATTGTAGCATAAACTGGATCTGTCGTATGATCTAAAACAGACAGTAGAGTGGGCCCATCCATTTTTGACTTCAAGCTGGCGAAATACTCAAGTACATACGGCGACTGGTCGGCCATACCGATTTCGAGGTGTACATTGTCGAGAGCCTCGTGCAATTTTTTAGAGGACACACTCAACTTTTCCAACTTCTCCATTTGTTGCGCGTATGACTTCGTGATATCAAGCACTCCCACTATGCGATTCTGATCATCTAAGACGGGAAGGTGTCTGAACCCCTTTTCTACCATGAGGGTCAATGCTTCTGTGGCAGGGCTGTTTGCGTTTGCACAGAGAGGCGATGGAGTCATGATCTGGTCGATGGTCACCGTGGTAGCATTCAAGCCCGAGCCCACGATTCGGAACGCCAAATCTTTTGCGGTGAAGATACCGATAAGCTCTCCTTCATCGTTGACCACCAAAATACAGTTTTCTCTGCGGGCAGACATCAACTGGGCAGCTTCGTAAACCGTCGCCGAGGTCTTACAAATAATGGGTTCAGATGGTTTGAGATACATCACAGTTCCAGGGAGGGCTTTCCCACGGCGGGATACACGGGAGCCCAAACTGCGTTTTTTCGAAAGCTCGTGTTCGATCTTACGCCTGATCGCATCATCTTTCTTGGACTGACGTTGCCTCGAGTCCTTTGGCACCGGCTCTGGGTTTTTGCGAAAAGCAGACATTTTCGAGCAATTTGGAAATCAGATAGCCTGTTAGTGAAGTTCGATGCAAGGTTCCTGTTTTACGGGCTTCTTCATTACTTCACAGTTTGAATGCAGGTTATGTGTTACTCGTCTGGATTCGGAATCTCGCCTGCCGCGATGTAAACAGCACTGCAGAAAGGTTGCAAAGCTTGGTGGAAATTATCAATCTGCGAAGCCTAGAGAGTAAACCACCATGAGTTCACTGTATAAATTTATTTTGCCGAAGTTTTGACTAGCTCCGAAGGAAAACTTGCATTTTACACTTGCTAAAAAAAATGTCGTGATCCATCGACCTCGCCTAATGAGTAAGACGATGGAATATCTATGTCCGAGTCAAGCTCTAGGTAGATAATCTAAGCCGAGCTTCTCGATATTTATTGCTATTCGATCATAATATCGAGGAGCGTGATAGTAATTCAGCAGCTTAAATAAAGCAGCTCAAGATCACCTTCATTTCTCACGAGGAGTGCTTCGACCCATTAGTTCCCGCAAACGGTGTTTGTGCATGCGCCAGCGGCCAGAGCCCATCTTCTCTCCTGGAATTCTCAGTCTCTATCCGCGGCATTTTGCACCCATCCGTACTTCACCATTTAATCAAGACCCCAACAAAAATGTTCACCAGAGCTCTTGACAGAATACAGTCTTTCCCAAAATACTTGTTAGAGCACACATGCTTGAGGCGTCAGTCCATCGAGATCTTGAAACCGGGGCGGATTCCCAGGCACATCGGATTTATCATGGACGGCAACCGCAGGTTCGCAAAAGAGAAAGGCCTTCCTACCAAGGAAGGTCACAGAGCGGGTGCCAAGGCACTCATGACCGTATGTATACAGAAAAAAAGGTCAAATATGAGACGAATAGCGACTCAGTCGAGCTCCTGCCAGCACTACAGTAGCGCCTTTCCTTTTTGTAATATTCGCGTTCCCACTAACTAAATCAGGCGTTGGAATCGTGCTACGAAATAGGCATTCAAGAGGTTTCCATATACGCCTTCTCGATCGAGAACTTCAAGCGGCCCAAGGATGAAGTTGATGACCTACTTGGGTTGCTTAAGCACAGCCTCAAAAACATATCCAACAAATCCATGATACAGCGGCATAATGTTCATATTCGAATCATAGGAAACAAGCTGTTGATTGAGCCTAGTATCTTGGAGGACTTGGAGGAAATTGAAAAAGACTCAAACACAGCAAAAGTGATTCGTTATCTCAATGTTTGCTTCGCGTACACTTCGAGAGATGAGATTGCTCGATCAATAAGAGAAGTTGCAGATAAGCGAGAGTCAAACAGCTTGACGAAAAACGAAATCTCGGAGCGTGTCATAATGGAAAATTTTTACGCTGGCGGCACCAGCCTGCCACTTGACATACTCGTTAGGACAAGTGGACATACGAGACTCAGTGACTTCTTGTTGTGGCAATGCTCATCGAATTGCAAGATCGCCTTCTCTGACACTTTGTGGCCAAGCTTTAGGTTCTGGGAGTTATACTTTGTTCTCTTGATGTGGAGCTTCGAGCAAAGTATGGTTCACAATAGGCATCTTGAATGGCGTTTCACTGATAAGAGAATTCAGAATGTAGATCTTCGCCAACTTCCAGCAAGTCCACCCTTCGCTAGCGTGTCACAGAAGGACACGGTTGCCGCTGCAGCCTAGCCCACAGTGAAGGAGCGTATTACTTTCTTCACCTCCTTCTTGCTGCGTTCCCTCACCTTAGCTTCCTCAATTCGCCTAAGATACCCCATATATACTACAACCTCTGCCACGAGAATTAATATACCAAAGAGAAGGCAGAGCAACACTCTGTAGCTGTCTCGAATTCCCCATGACGAGTCTGTCCAATACCATATCGCATAAACCACACTAGCAACACTGATGAAGATATTGAACATAGTGGTGATGTGTGTTTTCGTCTCTTTATGCTGTCTTACTGCATCAAACGGCTCGTCGTCGTACTTTTTCTCGTACAAAGTGTTCAAAGCCGGGCTAGGGTTGACGAGTTTTTGATACTCCTCCTCCTTGGCTCTGATTTTCAACAACTCCATTGACTTGAGGAACAGCTCTGACTTCGGTATACTTTCGTTGCGAACATTCTTGTTCGGGATCACGAGTTGTGTAGTCTTGAGAAGTTCCAACATTGACGTCGTGGGCTTATACTTGAGATAAAAGCCCTTTAAGTCATCGTGAGCGATTGATTCTTTTTCGAGATACGGCTTCACTTCTTCAGGGCCCAAGCCGGAATTCTTGATAATCTCTGCCAATTCATCGGTGATTTTGAATTGAGTCATACTCTGGGCCAAGTGTAGATCTTATGGTTTTATCTGAATGTTCCGTTCTGCGCGGCCTTGCGAATGAATTCCGCTCCGAAGGTAGGGCACCAAATTCCAATCATGGCGTTAACTAAGCATAATGAGCTGTAAGACATGAAACATGTATAAGGGATGGCCAGCCGTATTAAACTCGACGGGCCGGAGGTGAAAAATCCGGAGGTGAAAAATTCAGGAAAACATTCATAATCACTTCAACCAGCTTTTTTTTATCGACTGCTGCCCCACCGCTTTGATTCACGAATATACCCAATTCCGTGCAGATCGGATGCGCGCCGCATGCTTTATGGATGCGTCATAACGATTAAAGGCTTCATTTTGTTCTTCAATTCCTTCCAATTTAGCAAAGTAAGAGTGAGCATGACTTCCGCGGTAGCAAGCTCTACGATCGTTGGCGCCTTGGCGTGCCAAAGGAATTCTTTTCTCAAGACTTTCCGGACTCGGGTCGTATCCTGCGAGGAGTATCAGCCTATCAAGACATCGAAAGATAAGCAGAATCAGAATAAAAAAGACGCCGGAAAGGAACAAACACCATGCGAAGCCTTATATTCCCTAGAACTTCAAGATACGATTTTATTTCCAGAGGGCGGAGGACAGCCTTTCGATAAAGGAAATATTATTACAGAGGGCGAGAAGATCCCAGTTCAGATGGTGCTTCGCAAAGAATTGACTGCAGTGCATGTGACACCAAAACCTGTGAGTGTGGGGTCAGATGTGACCCTTGAGGTTGACTGGAATAGGAGACTTGATATCATGCAGCAACACACTGGACAACACTTGATCTCGGCAGTCTTCGATACTCACGGTTTAGAGACGTTGAGCTGGTCCATGGGGGACATGATTAACTACATTGAGCTCCCTCGAAAAGTCGAGCAAGGCTTGATAGACGAAGTTGGTGCAAAGATCAATGATCTAATTATTCAAAATTTGCCAATCAAGGTGACCACGCCCGATGATATGGGTAGGGAGGTTGATACCTCACATATTCCTGATGACTACGATCTCTCCAAGGGCATTGTGAGAGTCGTGCAGATCGGTGATCTTGATTCAAATCCATGTTGCGGTACACACTTGACTGCGACCGGTCAAGTTCAAGTAGTTTCGTTTTTGCATCAAGTCAATGTGCGCGGTGGCAATTCTAGACTTCACTTTATCTGTGGATCTAGGGTATCACGTCAGCTCACCACATACCACCTGTTGCTCAAGGACGTTCTGGGAATGCAGTTATCCTGCCAGATCGAAGATGTCGATTCAAAAGTCGCTGACCTTCTCCAAAACTATAAGAGATCACAGTCGAGGGAAAGCGTGCTTTTGAAGGAGTTGGCTGCAATCGAAGCCTCCAATGTTTTTGAAAATTTCAAGAATGCAAAGGGAAAAATTGCAACGGTATACAGGCAAGATAGCTCTCCAGAGTACCTTACCGTGGTGCAAAAAGAGCTTTCATCGCTCATCAATGCAAACAAAGATTCAGGTGTGGATCTCACAAAGAGCCAAACTGTGGTTTTTATCAATGGCGAATACAAGGCAGGAAACGGGGGTATGGTAAAAGTCATAGGGCCGCTTGCGGAAGAAATCCAGCAGAGATTGAAGAGCCTCATCAAAAACTTGAAAGGCGGTGGGAAGGGCGCCTCGTTCCAGGGCAAGATCACGAAATATGAGAAGGGTGAGGTTGAGAGTGTGCTTCGCTATTTGGAATCTTTAGCATTACCTTAGCAGAGATATTGCTGGTACTTGCCTGGACTCAGCTTGGTAAGAGGGGCAAAATTGAAGAGTCATTAGTTCAGGATATATACAATAAAGGTGTTAACGCTTGACCCAGGTAGGAGACTTTCTGGCCTTAACCTTACCAGGCTTCTTTCTCTCCACGATTCTAGAATCTCTTGTCATCAAGCCCGCTGCCCTTAATCTTGGCTTGAGCAACGGGTTGAACACTACAAGAGCCTTGGCGATGCCGTACATCACCGCCTCTGCTTGCCCACTGACACCTCCACCGTGTGTCTTCACGAAGATATTGTACTGTCCCTCCTGACTGACAACTTTGAAAGGAAACGCAATTTTCAAACGGTCAGTATCTCTAGGAAAGTATTCAATGAACGATCTCCCGTTAACCATGACTTCACCCTCACCTTTCACCATGGATATGGAAGCCACGGATGTCTTTCTTTTGCCAACAGTATTAGCCCTGCCAAACTCATCCAAGGTCTTTACCTTCATTTGAAAGTCTTTGCTAGTGTTTCCAGCTGTGGAAGAGTATCTTTGTAACATTTCACTCACCTCGGTAGGCATCAATTCGGGCTGTATGCTTCTCAAACGACCCAACGCTCCGACCAAGGCCTTATGATGACCAACCTTGACACGAGCCCCGGAGTTTGCTACCCTTTTGTACTCGGCAAGTGTTATGAATTTAAGAAGATTAGACTCCTTGATATCGATGACTCTCGTGGGCAAGTCCTTGTATTTCTTTATCATGGAGTTTAATTCATACATATTATCGTCGTGGACTGGGTTGCCCCCATAAAATGCGCTAGACGTGGGCACAACACGAGTTCTTTCAAGCTCCCAGTCACGATATCTGGGGAGCTCATGAGAGACACTAAACTTGCTGCTTTTGGTTGCATTCTTGGGGACCAGAGGTCTATTAGTGAACTCTGTGGTCATTTCTTGGGGCAGAAATGCGTTCGGCGTGATGTTCTGTCTGAGGAAACTCAGAGAAAAGAGTCTGTGAGACCCCGAAGTCCGCATGAAAACCTTCTTTAAGATCATTTTCTTGCTTTCTCTCAATTTATCTCTATTAATACTATCTACACAGACCTTGAGTTTTTCATGAGGTGCAAAAATATTCTGTAGCGCGGTACGGGTGTTTCGCATCTGCCCGACTTTTTAATCTAGTGCGAAAGGCTGCAAACAATGCTGTGCAAGATTCCAAGCCTAGTTGTAGAGCCCAGACTCTCTATGATATACAAACAAAAAACATTAAGAAAAGAAAAAAACCAAACGGGAAAATATACTCGGACAAGATTGGATATATTGACAAAACTGTGGTTATGAACGAACATTGACTGAGCAAAATTTTAAATTCTTAGGCACAGCGATCAAAGGCAATATCACTCGGCACCGTTCAGTTGAATCTCATATAATATAGATGGAAAATACTATAGCAAGTCTCAAAATCGACGGCAAGACTTACCCAAGAAGAGACTCGATAGTATTACCTCTCTTGCCTTCACTTGGTTCGGCATTTGTCGTAGATGCAGGGGCGGGTGATGAGGGTGCATTGAGTAATGATGAAAGATTGTTTGTTCGTTGCGCAGCAGAAGAGAGTGATGGTCGTTTCTCGGAAGAACCCAGCTCGGTATTGAGAAGATAGTCGATCGAAGGCTTTTCTAAGCCTGTTTGCAGGGTACTGTCGTCTAGTTTCAACTCGTGATTGTGTTCAGCTTGCGTGTTCGAAATTTTGGGATCCTGATATCCGTTTGATGCTGACGCGCTTAAACCTTGCTGCAACACAGCGTCTGGTCGACCATGATTTATATCATCACTCAGACGCTCTGACTGGGGCGCTGCAGATAAAGCTCCGTTTCCCTCGGTCGCTTCCTTATGTGTGTGAGCCCAATCTTCAGATTTCCGAAGTGAGTGTTTACACTCGAAACTTTGGCCTAGCTTCTTGTCAGCAGCGGAAACTATCTCAACCCAACCAAGTTTCTCCGCATTCCTTTGGTAATAATTCTTAACCATTGTGCTACTTTTCGTAGTGAGCCTAGCGGAGATATCTGACCATCTTGACCCATAGGCATCAAGTAATCGGGGAAAGTCCTCCACTTCATTGATGCTCCAGTAGCTGGTGATGTGCCGAAGGCTTGCTTTTTCTTCAGGTTCATCTAGCTCATCCATGGTGACATTACTTGGAGCAGCATTCGCGGCACTCGAGTCCTGAAGCAATCTCGAGTCAGCGTTGTTTCTAGCAGAACCTGACACTGTTGGTGGATTTGATAGTTCAATTTCTGTCGGGACGTTCTGGGTGGTAAAAGATTTGTCAAAGTCATGAACATCTAGCCGTGCCTTTTTTCTTTGCGGTTCGCCCAACTCATTGTCACCGGCCTTTAGCTCGAATTCCATGGTCACCTGCTCATCAATCTCTCTGACTTTAGTGTCAACGTTATTTTTGATGACCTCGAGTGACTGAATCTTACCTGAGTCGGCCTCGGAGTTGAGTATGTCGGGGCCTTCAACCAATGCAGAGTACTTCGCCTTAACCTTTTTCTTTCGTCGAGCATTCTTGCTAGACGTTTTTTTGAACTGAGCAACCAAGAACTTGTAATTGACTGCCTTTTTGGTAATATAGTAATGCATGACACACTCATTGAAAGTACGCAATCCTCCCATGTATCTAGAGATCTCGCCGAATCTTTTGGGTGCACGACAGAATGCGTCACAAAATAAGTCATGTTCTTTCTCTGAAAAATGTGATTCGAAATCCGTATTGATGCGCCTTTCCCAACTTGATCGATCCACAACGAGATTATTGGAGTCCATGAATTGGAACGCATGTCTCTCGAGGGGATCTAGAATGAGGTCCGGGATTTCGGCTGCAACGTGGCGAGCTCGCGTCACGGGATCTTCATCTTGCTCGTTTTTCAAGCTCTTCAAAATTTCCTGAAATTCTGCTTCGGTTGTCACAGAATCACCGTGGCGTCGTCCGCGACGTCCAACTGGAGCTTGTTGTTCTACGGCTGGGGCCTCTGTTTCAGGTTCGAGATTTTTGATTCGAATGTCAATAGCCTCGAGCTCTTTCCTTATCTCATCGTCAGGGGGATGAAGAATTTTTTGCTGTTCTTCCATGAACCGCATCCGCCTCTCGCTTCGTGTTGATAGATCCTGATACTGAGCCATTAACCTGACTTGAGTTTTCTTTGAGTCGCGGAGCTTGTCATTCCAAATGTGCTGAAATGTTTTATGAAAAAAAGTAAACCTTTTCAAATTGTAGGAAAAAAACGGAAATTTCGATAGTTCCGTCACGGTTGATGCGCACGAGGACACTCTCTTCTGATATTCGAGCTCGGCCGCAAAACTCAACTTAAGATCGGAATATTCGGCTTCGACTTTCGATTGTGGATAAACACAACCGTCGGGATATTCAAGAGCTGAGTCTCCTGAAAGCTCTTCACTGGGCAATTGGGCGCTCTCAGGATAATCATCAACGAACCCCGATAAGGAGCTCTTCATAACGAGATTCAGGATTTCCTTTCCGTTCTGAAGAAGCTTGTTTGCCAGATCTGTTCGCATGTTATCATCAGAATCATTGATGTCATCTTCCTCATCCTCCTCTTCACCATCTTCTTCGTCATCTTCCTCCTCTTCCTCCTCGTCCTCGTCCTCATCCTGCTCAGCTCTCTCATCGTCGTGCTCGGCGTCATTCCCATCCTGGATCTCTGCTTTCGAGCCATTACTGGTTTCAACGTGCGTTGCAGAATGATTATCCGAGAGATGATCTTCACTGAGCGGTGAAATCAGTTTTCTGTAGTGATCCTCTGATTTCGCACTATATGGACGACGACTCTTGTCTTCTAGTGAGCCCTCACGAAAGTCTCTGCTGTAGCGATAGCTTGTATCGTGCGCTTTTTTGGAGTAGTACGAGTCGCTGCGTCTCGACGAACCGACACTATTCGTCAATCCGGAGCTGCGTATTCTTTCCCTCGGTGTACTGTATCTTGAGTTGGGGCCCATGAGCCCAAAATTAGAACCTGCTCGATCACTCCTTTCAACACGGGGTGATGAGTAGGACTTATATCGATTGGACGCTGTATCCTCGTGCTTATCCTTCTTGTAATCATTAGAGGCGGAGGACGACAAATCGTTCAGGCCACTTCTCGAGCTGAGGGGAATACTGTTCGGATTAAAACGTGACGCCACTGAAATTTTGAGCCCCCCGGAACTGGAGGGATTTGATCTTTCTGATCGACTCCATGAGTCGCGTACGTGCCCATGCCTGTCTGAACGTCCGGAGGAGCCATTCACCATATCTCGTGAGCTTACATCACGAGAGCTTGCATCACCCGACACGCCCTCAGTTTCGGCTCTTTTTGCACTGCTAAATGATCCGTAGGCTCCACTGGGTCGGTCTTTGTAGTATGAAGATGAATAAGAGTGTTTGCCGCTGAATGAAGCATGGCGAGAGTCTTTCGAGTAGCTCATTTGGCGCGAGCCCTGTAGGCTTGAATGCCCAGAGGATCCAGAGTCTCGATGCCGAGATCTGGGAGCGAAGTCTATGGATCCAGAGCCATCGGATCGTAGAGGTGGCCTACTGATAGACGACAGACTAGGACCTGCAGCGGGAACCAGCGCCAGTGTAAGATTGGACGAGCTTTTGAAATCTTGTCTTGTCAGAGATGGAAAAAAGCTTTTTCTTTTTTTTCCGTATTCACTGTCACTCCCATGTCGATTTGACGGCCCTGAGTTCCGAGGACTTGAGGACATGACAAAGGAGAGATACAACAAAGTAGTTCACGATGCAAAGTATGCACTTCTATGATGGGTCGGTCGATGGGTATAGTGAATTTCCTGTCACTCTGAAGCCTTTTCCAATATCAAATCAGGCTATTTGATAAGAGCTCACTAACTTGTAGTCTTGATGTGAGTGTCAATGAAGCTATAACATGGCAGTGGAAGAGCTAAAGAATTTGTGTGCGCGAGAAGCACCCATCTTCTAGCTGGTGCATCACGTGATGCAAGCCAGCGGTCAGTTGGACTCTACTTATTTAATGGGAGCTCGCACGGCTTTAATCAATTTGTTCGAAATTTGCAACTTTGATCGGATGTGCAGTTATATTATTAATCGATGTCATTGATTATTTATTAAGGGCTTGCAGGCTGACTTATGCGTGAAGAATCTTTCTCAAGACTCCGACATCCTCGCTGCTCTTGAGCATGTCCGTGTACGATACGTTGGGGTGTATTTTTCTGTTCCCCAAGTCCCCTGCTCCGAAAGTAGATCCCGGGGCCGAGAGTGTGATTGCCAGAGCGGACTCCAATGCACCAATAATGTCCAAAAACTCGCCTTTTTTTATTTTGCCTAGCAAGTTCTCGACAACTTCTAGCGTATACTTGCAATAGAAGTCGTAAAGCTGGTTCACAGTAAGCGCAGAGCTAGACTTTGCATTCCTTTCCAGGTTAAAGAGGCAACAAAGTACGGCCTTTTGCAACAAGTTTAGATGAGTAATTTTGTCTCGGGATGAATCGCCGAATGTCGCGGTGCAAACCTTCGCAACATGTGAAATGAGTACTTTGGGGGCGTTCACGATTGTTAAGCTAGCATAATCCTCTCTTTCCTTCGCCAGCTTTTCGACGAGTTCGATACTCTTGTAACAAATGTCGAAAGCCTTACGCAAATCGCCGGTGACGGTGGCACACTTTTTGCAGCACATTTGAATGGCGACTGGGTGCATCAAGAGAGGAGCTGACCCCAGGTTCTCCTTGTCATGTTCGCTTAACGATTGCAATTTGGATGTCACGACCTGTTTGATTTGCTCGGCTGAGTATGGTAAAAATTGAAGAGCTTCAGGGTTGAAGCCGTTGCTTCGAAGACGTGGCAAAAATTTGTCGGTTAGGTCTAATGCATTGGAAATACCCACAATCACGAGCTTTGTTTTCAAGACTGATGTTTTTAGTTGGGAAGCGCAATGAAAAAGCTGAAAGAGCACCTGCTGGTCCTTGGTGATGAGATAATCCATTTCATCAAGGACACAAACCAAAGCTTCTGTGCTGGTTTCGGTAGTCAACGCCTCGTAGAAGTCGTCGAATTTTCTCCTTCTCCCGGTACTTTTCCCCGCGAGCGCCGTGTATAGCTCGTGAAATATGTCTTCTGGTTTCGATATCGTCATGCAATTTATGTGTAGAATTTTGGTCCTGGTGCCCTGAATTTCGCACAAGCCATCTTTGGCATTTTTGCTCAAGTAGTCCAAGGAAAGTTTTGTTTGTGCGGTCTTACCCGTTCCTGGGGGGCCTGATATATAAATGGAGCTGCAATGCTTGTTTTTGAGTGAGGTCTCGAGGAAAGTATTAAGCTTTGCAGCTTCATTTTCTCTGCCCGTCAAGCTCTTCGTATTCTCATTCTGTGCACCTCTTTGAAAGAGCGCCTTAGCTTTTGTGTAGATAGAATCTTGATAGAAGCTGAGTTTTTTCCCATGGCCAACAATTTGCAGCGAGATGTCAATTGTCGATTTTTTCACAGGCGAAGCCTCGGGAGTTCGGAGGTATGTGTTGACTTTGGGCTTAAGGGCCTTTCTTTTGGGCAGAGGAAGCTCGTGGTCCAATGTTCTTTTTGTAGGAGAAAGCATCTTGTGTGAGTCCTATTAAAAAAGGGTGAATTATGTTTTGTGCAACGAGAGACTTCAAAGTTTGGATAGGTCCAGGCTTTGCTAAATGGCTATATGAAAATACAGAGAAAAATAAAAGTTGGAGTAATTGAGGAAAGATCAGGAAAGCCGAGTCTTAAATCGCGGACCAAATCGCGTCTCGCAAATTCGCAGACCATTCGGCATCTCCTGAGACGCGTGTCATTAAACTCCAGAACAGGAAATGTAATGAACCGCGACGCGGGTGGCTGGCTAAGACGGCGACGGAAACATCGGGGAACTGAAGTTTGGTAAGACATTCAACACGCGTGTATGAATGAACAAACGTAAATGAGAATTTGATTTGCATAGAATTGTTAAGTTGTAAAAGTTTTTAGTTTTTCGTTTGAACTGCAACAATCATACGGACTACTGAAAATGCAGGGTGAAAGAATTTGGTGAAATCGCGGCAGTGAGCATGAAGCTTCTCTTCGAAAGATCATGGCCGACGTTGGGTAACGGACCACGACCGTTTTGAAAGTGTCGAAAAGAACATCATTCTTAATCCATTTTCATATCAAGCGGAAGCTTTCATCTGCGTAATGTTTGTGTACATCGATCACGTTTGGAGAGTGCAGTATCCATTGTCATGGTGAGACGGTACGCAGTGCAGACGCGACTTTTGACAAATGAAAGAACCCTTCGTCTAAGATAGAGATCATCATAATCTTGCGTCACGGAATTCGCCGAGTATTCTGTAAACTGACGCTATATAAAAGCGAAAGCGAAAAAAATCAAGGCTACTATAGTTTTTAAGTCGAAAGCAGCTCTTTCACGTCGCACATCTAGGGTCAGCCACTCTTTGAATTTTTGAGCATCATGTCAGATGTACCAACGCAACTTAAAGGTTCGGTTTACTTGAATGTGGCTAAGATGGTAGAGGAGCAATGCCAAGAGCTTGGCGTGACTGCCAGTCCTTCGTTTGTTGCTTCCCTCGTTGAGCTAGTGTATAATCAGATTCTTCTTCTCGGCGAAGATTTAGAGCTTTTTGCAGAACACGCGGGAAGATCCACCGTGAATTCCTCAGACGTATACATGGTAACGAGGAAGAACGAGATTCTCACAAAAGCATTGAAAAGTCTTGAAAGAAGCTTACAGAGTTGAGACTGTGGCCCTTGTTTGGACAACAGAGTGCTTCGATTTGCCTCACGCAAGCTCGCCAATTATCAAAGATTGGCAGTGCAAAAGTTTCACTTGTTTATGAAAACCCCGATTATTCGATGCTATTTCGATAGTTCAAGTAGCCGTTTTTCAAGTCTTCGAAATGAACTAAAAATATTTCCATACCTGTTTAGAAGGGGACTCATATCAATGATGCAGTTGGTTGGCATTGCACATTGCCAATTCACAAAGGTCATTGGGCATCGTGAGACTAATATTGAAAATTCTTAAAACATACGATGAAACTGATCAATTGGTTTGTCAAACTAATTTTCGAGCGTCATGAAGTCTGTTATAGTGCAAAAAATGTTTTTCTAGATCTAAGCGGTTTTTGTTTTACATATTTCTTGTTTTAGATTTTCTATTCTTTCTAGGGCCAGTCCTTCACCGTTGTGCCATGCTCGGCCCCGCACTCCGAGAATCATTCCCAGGCTCCCCTTTTTCGATGCGCTCTGACGTTGTCCTCGCGCCTTCTCAACCCTAGCTCCACTTTCCGTGATAAGACATTTAGAACAGAGTTTGAGATCAGCGACACGAAAATTTCAGAAATGGCGCGTCCACGTAAAGGACTCTCGTATGTGCTAGGGGACGCAAGCGAGAAGGAAAACCATATTCTTCCAGTGAATTGCATGCAATTTTCGAATACTCGGCAGCAATTATACACTGCGGGTAGAGACGGCACAGTCAAGGTCTGGAGCGCCAAAACAGAGACGCCAGGATCTGAGTTCGACTTTTCTGTGGGTGCAAGTTCATTCCCAGAAGAACAGCAAGATGTGGCGGAAACCATATTGAAGTTGGAGACGTCGCTCTCATCCTCCCCACTAAGGTATACCCAGCCTAAATCCACATATGACCCGCGCATTACCAAGAGTTATAATGTACATTTCGACTGGGTAAATGATTTGAAGCTCGTCAATAATGGCCGACATTTGGTTTCTGCAAGCGCGGACTTATCCCTCAAACTCATAGACATAGACGGCGACGAGCGCCATGTGCAAAAGTTCCAGAATATTCACACCGACTACGTCAAAAAAATCTCGTCTATACCCCTGCAGAGCTCGCTCGTAAGTGGTGGCTTGGATGGCAAGGTTGTGATCTGGGACATGAGCCGACTCTGTCCTGTACTGAGCTTTGAGAATAACTCGACCGGTTTGAACTTGACAACATCGATTTATGCGCTTTCCAATGATGACGGATACTTGATTTCTACTGGAGGACCAAACAATACCATCAATCTATATGACCGGCGAATTTCATCGGATGCAAATGCAAATCTCATCCGTAAGTTGGTCGGGCATCAAGATAATGTGAGGTGTCTTCTCATGAACTCAAATTACATCTTGAGCGGGTCTTCAGATAGCACCATCAAACTTTGGGACTTACGCAATTTCAACGTATACAAAAACATCGATGTACACGACGACGCTGTTTGGGCCCTAGGCACTAGCGCATCGTCCGATCCTTGCTTCAATTCCACTTCAGCCTCTGGGTTCAAAGAGTTTTACTCAGGGGACAAAGCAGGAACAATTATCAAAACCGACTTGAGCTACCTCTCGACGCAGAGTGGCGCCACCGAAGATGACCCCTTTTTTCAAGCCACATTTTCTTCTTCGGACCAACTATATATAGACGAAAAGATCGGCCTATGTACCCTCGTCGCGAAAACTCCTTCGCCGATTGTGTCACTTTGCGTTGAGGGGCAAGATTCCATAATTGCTTCATGTTATGACTCCTTGAAACGATTCTATATTCCAGAAACCAAAAGCTTGTCGAACTACCAATACCTTCGCACATGTATGGACTATTCGGAATCTCTCGAGAAAAAGTACGACGACGACTCAGGTCAGGGTCTTGATTCTCCGACTGCTCAATCGGATCTAGATTCTGACTTTTATGATATAATCAGTCATCTCTCCACGGATTCTGCGAAGTTTGATATCACTTCCTCATTCTCCACGGCCTCCCGGGCGCCTCCGCCTATGAGGCAAGAATCAAATACATTGGACTTGCAAACTCAGTATACGTCGATGTTTCTCAGTGTGAGCGGGGGCCCTTCTTCCGAATATGTCAATGCATATAAAGACGAATTAGGCACTCAACCATCTGCACAAACCAAAAATGAGTTTGTGGACGAGACACCGATGGAAATGCTCTTGAATCCTATTCCACCGGATCAAATTGTCACAATTCCATTCAACAAAAGACCATTTCAGGAGTTTCATATTACTCCCAAATCGATTGTATCCAAAAAAATGCTTAACAACAAAAGACACTTGATCTCGCTTTATGTGAACGGTGATATAAAAATCTGGGATGTTTTCACTTGCAAGATCATCAGATTTATTCCTTACAAAGATGGTGCGAGGCGCCTATCGGACGAAGAGTTGAAGATGCGTTCAAATGAGTTCGACTCGATTTACCAGCAGTATCAATCTAAAGAGGTTCTCACAAACTGGTGTGAGGTCTACATAAGATCTGGTAAACTTTTGGTGACTCTCTCTGAATCATATGCTGGAAATGTTGAGATTTACTACGATGAGCTCGTAAGAGACTATCCTTTTTTGGAGGCAGATTACGAAGTGAGTCAGAGAAGCAAAATTGGTGCCAAGAAAAGTCCGATAGTATCCAACGATACGAGATTCTGGATAGCTCGTATTTTTCTTGCGTCAATATTCCAGCAATATTGTGCTTACGAATGGAAATCTGATGAGATGCTCAGGGAGAACATGAAAAATTATAAACCAAAGCCTAAGCAAAACAATGATCCCACTGATGTCGAAGATATGTCAAAGCGAAAAAGGCTATTTTCGAGAGTGTCTTCCACAATTCCGCGGGCAAAAGCGGGAGAATCTTTCTCTTCAGCTAGTGGCACCAATGCTGATGAGGGAATTGTTGAGTATGATTGCAAGAGACTACCACTGTCTGTTCCAGATGATTCTATTGCTAAATCCTTGGCATTCAACGAGCATCTATACAAAGAGAAGTATAGCGTTCAAGGGCAAAAACGGATGGTAGATCTGCTTTTAAAGCTATATATCGATGTCGGCAAGTCCAATGAAGAAGACGAAGATGACTATAGACCTCTCATCCCAATTGACCATTTTCCAGAAGATGTTCTCATTATTATCTACGAGACATCGGCGGAATTAGGCAATCTCAGAGATCTCTGCAGTTTTCACTTGGGTGACATGAAACAATTTGAGCACTGTGACATCACATTAGAAAATCAACTTGTCAATCAGCTAAGGATCAACATTCCCAAGTGGATTGGCACAGCGATTCTATATAACAAATTTCCAGCGAAGGAGCACCCAAAAATTTCATTTCAAGTCTTCGAGATTGACTATGAGCTGCTCCCAGCGCATAAAAAGATTGGAGGAAAATCACAGAAGAAAATCAAAAAACTCCCTGCGATCGAGAGCTCAATCAAGCTTTCATCGCATTGCATGCTTCGTGTCAGTAAGATTCTACACTTTTTGACAGAAAAATTTGAGACTAGGACCACGGAAATGAAGATGAAGAAGCCTGCCACCGAATGGCTTCAGTTGGAGTGTAAGGGCCAGGAGCTTGATGACACAATGACGCTACAAACAATCAAAACGCTTATATGGAAGTCAAGCACCGATATTGAGCTATATTTTCATCGCAAATTCGATTGAATAAGCGGATGATTTGAGAACTTCAATTGCAGCCGTGTAAATTGATTAGGAGGATCTGAGAACAATGCGATTACGCAGCTTGTCGTAGATTAGAGTTAGATGACAGTACAAGTGTGCGTCAAAGACCACTAGTTGAAGTGAATCGTCTAGTAAAGTTAAAGGGTAGGTTTAAGTGATCCCACCGTTGTTTTGCATTTCATACCATTTCGCAACTTATACAGTTTTGGCAAAACGGGTTGCAACTTTGACCTAAATTGGGGCGTGTCGAGCACAATAAATTTTCGTGATGAGCGGACTTGGTCAACTTCCAGAGTGCATTACGCAGACTAACATTCAGACCGCAGCACGATGGAAGACGTAGAAAGAGCCACCTCCCGTTTGTGGAGAACCTTCAAAACCGTCAAGGAGATGGTCAGGGACAAAGGCTACTTCATCACAGATGAAGAAATCAATATGTCCTTGGAGGAGTTCCGTGCGAAGATCTGTGCCATGGGTGATGCTCAGAGAAAGTTGATGTGTTTCCAGGCACAGCCCACGGCCGAGGCTGCTGAGAAATTTCCTGACATGGGCTCATTGTGGGTTGAGTTCTGTGATGAGGCGTCAGTGGGAATTAAAACAATGAGAAACTTCTGTATCCATATCAGTGAAAAGAACTTCAGCACAGGCATATTCATATACCAAAACTCGATAACGCCCAGTGCGAACAAGTTGATCCCCACGGTATCGCCTGCCACCATCGAGGTGTTTCAAGAGAGTGATTTAATCGTGAACATCACGCATCACGAGTTGGTGCCTAAGCACATTCGGTTGTCCAAGCCCGAGAAGAAGGAGTTGTTGGAGAGATACAGATTGAAGGAATCACAGTTACCAAGAATTCAACGCGAGGACCCCGTCGCCCGTTACTTGGGATTGAAGAGAGGGGATGTGGTCAAGATCATCAGAAGATCCGAGACTTCCGGGCGTTATGCATCCTACAGAATTTGTTTATAAGATGACAACCCACCATGTAATATAGCAGAAAGCAACAAAAACAATAAAATTGAGAATAAGAATAGAAGAAGGAAAGGAAAGAGGCTAAAGAATAAACAAGTAAGAGAAATCTCAATGATTGATAATTTTATACATTTTCCTCGCTGTTAAGCGGTGCTAGACGACCAGCCATGACACTGTCTGTCTCCCCCCTCCACCATCCGACGTTTTGAATGCTTCTTGCTAGCGAAGGGCTCACTTGCACGCCGTCCTTTCCCAAGAAGACCGGGCCAATTGTGATTACAACAGAGTCCACTAGCGATCCCTGAAGCAACTCATTTATGACAATGGCCCCACCCTCCACCATCACCGACTGTATGCCTGCATTGTATAGAGCGTTGAACATAAGCAGCCAATTTGCAGCCTTGTCGGCGGGATCAAAGCGTAGCCTGCAATACGCACCGTCTTGTGCACTCAATATACCCTCATTCTCGGAGGATATGTCAGCATCGGCATTAACGAAGATAAAGGGTGCCAAGCCCTGGCCCTGGTCTCGGAGTTTGCAAAGCGTTGAATTCTTGTAATCCCACTTTCCTGAAGGGTCAATGATCACGGGTCGAATCTTTGAGAAATTGCCGTATCTACAATTGAGCTTCGGGTCGTCTGCCAACACTGTTCCTACACCGACAAGAATTGCGTCATGATATGCTCGAAGGTAATGTGTCATAGTTTTAGTCTCTAGATGGGAGATCTTGGTTTGGACTCCGGGCTGGCTAGCTATACGAGAATCAAGCGATTGGGCCCATGTCAACGTGACAAAAAGACGGCCATTTTGTTCATGAGGGAGATATGGTTCGAGAAAAGGAATGAGTGTTTTCGGAAGAGGTAGAAGAGACATGATGGGCGAATGGTTTGAGGAAAGTGACTATAGCTTGGCCCCCACTATGTCGCGATACTGTAGTATGCCATGTGGACTGCGAATCTTGTGCCATGTTGCCATTTCCGCATGTATCTCGCACACAGGCCGAGACGCGACTACTCCATGACCTGCACCACGGTCTGTTGTGGCCACTATCCAGCCGAAAAGACGTTACCTGTTTTAGTATGTTTTCTGTGGCTTGGCTTCTTGCCCTCGAGAGCACTTAGATTTATGCCGTCATATTTTTGTCTGTAAATATCTTTGATGCTTTACTCTTTTTGTGAGTCTACTAGTCAACGGAAAAATCAAATGGAGAATGCTCCCCAAATTTTGTGGATTCGACAAGGAATTGACGTTACCTGGACGCGAAAATTCGGTTTCACCGGCCTGTCAGTCAGTCAGTGCCGTCCCATGGCCGCTTTCACATGTGCAGCGTTGTGTGCAGATCCACGTAGTACCGCCAAAAGGCTGCAATGTTTAAGGAAACGTAGCTTTTATATCTTGGTATTCTCTTCTGATGAAGTAAGAGCTTATACATTCGAGCTCTAATCCAAGGCCTGTTGCTCCATTCGAGATCTTTCAAACCTCAGACAAGTCGGCAACCTCACTCGAGGTCTCCGATTCTGCTTACGCGGCCCACCTGCACTGGACCCGAAACGCGCACTGGGGGAGCTTGTTTTTTTTCTTCCTTTCGGTGGGTTTCTAATATCTGTATTCTCTTGTGAAGCTCACGTCAAAACCAATCATGTATTCCGTGGAGACTCCCTTTTTGATCAAGTTATGGCCGATTTTTGACTATATAGTCTCAAAAGCCTCCGGCGGCCGCTTTGTGCCCTCTCAATTCGAGTTCGTGCCTCACCAAACGACTTTCTCGTCCTTTCCCGTGGTTGCCGGGGCCATCGCCGTCTACTACACGGTAATTTTTGGCGGCGACTTTATTTTCAAAAAGTTCAAAATCAAGCCTTTTGTATTAAATGGCTTGTTCCAGATCCACAACTTGTTTCTCACGACCTTGTCGCTCACTTTACTTGTGTTGATGTGTGAGGAGCTCATCCCAATGATCTATCACCAAGGTCTTTTCTACGCGATTTGTCACCCAGACGCCTGGACTCAGAAATTGGTCACCTTGTACTACTTGAACTACTTGACCAAATTTTGTGAGTTTATCGATACTGTCTTCTTGGTTGTGAAGCAAAAGAAATTGACATTTTTGCACACCTACCATCATGGCGCAACGGCATTGTTGTGCTACACCCAATTGATCGGTTTAACGCCTATCTCATGGGTGCCAATCACTTTGAACTTATTCGTTCATGTTGTTATGTACTGGTACTACTTTTTGGCCGCTAGAGGTATCAGAGTGTGGTGGAAAGAATGGGTCACGCGTCTTCAAATCATTCAATTTGTTTTGGACTTGGGCTTCGTGTACTTTGCAACTTACCAAAAGGTTGTCTTCACTTACTTCTCTCATTTGAGCAATATCTTGCCTGTCTGTGGCGACTGTGCCGGTACCATGCTTGCGGCCTACTCTGGGTGCGGTATCTTGTCCTCCTACCTTGTCTTGTTCATTGCCTTCTACATCGAGGTTTACAGAAGAAAATCCACCAAGAAAGCCAAGAAGGTGAAAGCTGTTCCAGGTGGTGTTGCCGCTCAAGTTAATGCATACGTGCATGCCACGGGCAAGTCCGACTCTCCTGCCCCAGAGGGTCTTCGTAAGAGAAACTAGGGCGTCTATTCTTTTTGATTTGGCGGGATGACATTCTATTATTTATACCCCATATTTCACCCTTCTATCATCTAGACATTACATAGGATTTAGCAAACATATCACATTAGAATTTTGTCCACGTCCTCGAAATGAGGAATGCTTTCAGCCGCACCTTTCTTTTGTATAGCCAAGGCGCTGGCAGCTGTGGCAAACTCGATGGCATCATCAATGTTTTCGCCATTGCTGAGTTGCAGGATCATTCCGCCGAAGAAAGTGTCGCCGGCGCCAGTTGTGTCGATGACTTTATCAATTTTCTGAGATTTAGCGAAGCGGGGCTCGCTTTCCTTGCTGGCAAACACGCTTCCCAAGCTGCCCATAGTAATGACGACTGTGCTTATGTTTTTCTGATTAAGCTTAGCCCGAAGCTTTGTGGACAAATTCAAAAACCCTTCAATTCTATCATTCCTAATGGTTTTCTCAAAACTACCCATTTCTTCCTTATTCAAGAGGCAGCCTGCAACATCTAGGGCCTCTCCCTCGTTCACGATAAGAAAGTCTATATTTTGAAGCGTCTCGCTAGTGATGTATTTTTTGTTGAAAGGGGACGGATTGTAGGCGATGTTGATGGAGGGTCTGTGGCTTTTTATCCACTCTATGGCTTCGAGTGTATAAGGAAACTCGTTTTGCAAAATCACAAACTCGCCTTCGTTCTTTGGGTTGTCGAAAATGGCTTCAAAATCGGCGGAAGTAGGCTTCAATTCTCCGTTTGCGCCCGCTGTAATTAGAATCCTGTTTTCTCCAGAAGTCTCTACCAAGATAACGGCGACTCCAGACGATTGGGTTTCAATTGTCTTAACATAACTTGTATCAATTCCGGCATTAACAAGAGCCTGTTTAAGCTCTTTACCAAATGCGTCAGCACCAACATTCCCAACCATTCTCACCCCTGCTCCACCCTTTCGAGATAGTCTAGCGCAGGCTAGAGCCTCATTGAGTCCCTTTCCACCTAGATGATTTTCAAAAGAGTTGGCTTGAAACGTCTCCCCTCCATCGGGGACTTTGTCTGTGAATGTAACCAAGTCATAATTGAGCGATCCGATAATAGTTATCATTTTTGTGCGTATATCAATGCTGGTGAGTAGTTTTCGCTTAGTTGCTCTCTTGCCCTGGCTCCGAATTGTGGGGTGTGCATATGTACCGGTGAGGTTTTGCAAAGCTTGTTCCAGTTTGTCGAATTAAAATTCAGTATAAAGAGAATAGAATTTGAATTGACCTGTACTTAACCTATTAACGTTGCTGTTGTTGCCTCTTCAATCTCATTTTCTCGGCGAAGGTCAACGGCTTTGATGGCTCGGCTGGGGATGGGCTGGCGGTGGCAGATGGTCTCGCGTTTACGGGTGGAGTTGGGGTGTCTCTTGCGGCAAATCCGCTTCTCAGTTGTGATTCTGCTTGCATCTCGGCCCTTCTCTTGGCAAGCTCGGCATCCTTCTCCTTCTGTTGCCTCAACTCTTCCTTGAATCTAGCCAACTCGTTCGCCTTTGCCTCCTCGCGCTTTTGTTCCTCTGCAGCAATTCTCTCCCTCTCACGAGCATTTCTTAATTCCTCAATACGCTGCTGCTTCACCTGCTCGATACGAGCAGCCTTTGCCTTTTCCAATTCAGCCTTGGCGCGTGCTTTCAACTCGGCTACTCTCGCAGCATTTTGTTTGTCGATGGTCTTCTTATAAGACTCGTAATCAGGAAGTACACGAGACAAGCGCTCTTTGAGAGATGTCGAATTCTTGAAATCCTTCTTAGCCTTTTCGATCTTGGCTTGTTTCAAATTCTCGAAAGTTTGAGCATCTCTCTCCTTTTGATTTTCCGCGTCTTCTTCCAAAAGCTTCAACTCGTACTTTCTGTGAGCTCTCTCCATGTGGTCAGATTTCTTAAATACAACCTTCAATCTCTCGTCCAAGATCTTTCTGTCCTTGCTCAATTGCTCAATCTGCATAAGACGCAATTTGTCAGTGTCCAAGTCCTCCAAGTTGTTCAAATCAATTTTAATAATACCCTTGGCATTGATCTCCTCTGCAATCTTCTTCTTGTCCTGCTCGATGATAGCCTTCTTCTCCCTTTCCAATCTGTCTTTGTCTTTTCTCTCTTGCTCCTTCACCAATCTCTCAGCCTCAGCTCTTTGTTCAGCAGCCCATTTCTCTTGCTTGTCCTTGAGAGCCTGCTCTTCTTGCTCACGCTTGCGCTTTTCAGCAGCCTTCTTACGCTCCTCTAAGATTCTGACACGGTCCGAGAGCTCTCTTTGCTCATTCAAGAAACCCTCGAGGGCATTGTGGAAGGCAAAATCGCGTCTTTGCTTTTGGCGAGCTTCGGCCTGGGTGTCGATGACCTTATATGAGGCCGACAACGTAGAAGCCAATTTCGACAATTGGGTTCTAACAATCTCAGCGGGAGATGCTTGCAACTTGGAAGACAAGGAATCAATGAAGGAGTCCTCGAATGGATTAGACTTGAATGTCACCACCAGAGTCTCGTGGTCAATTGTCATGGACAAGTGTCCCCTCTTCACTGCATTTACAATCAAATCCTCCACTTCCAAAGGCGACAATGTGAAGTCAGTGGATCCGATTTGACCCAACGAAACCAAAAAGTCCAACTTGACAGCTTCGTAAATCTGAGAGACTTGCTGGAATGATCTGATCAAAACAACTTCTGTCAATGTGGGGATGTACTTGCTAAATGCCTTGTCGTCCTTAATCTCTTCGAAAACTTCGGCAACATTCTCCTTTGCAGTTAAAGGATGAAACTCGGTGTCGCTCAAAGTCTCAAACAATTTTTTGACCGCGGGGTGCACAAAATCCAAGATTGACTTGGAGACAATAGACGACACCAAGCTTTCTCTCGTGGGAACTTGGTTCAAATTCAACAAAGAAGTCAACTTGGAGTTTTTGGCTTTCTGGTCATCCACAACGGTCTCGTTGACGTTCAATGACTTAGTGGGCACAGCCAAAGTCGCCAAGACGAGAACAGAGGCATAATGCTTCAACTCATCGTCTGTGGCATTTGGCGACTGCGAAAACAAGGTGAAAAATTTGTTCCAAGCAGCAGCGTGAAACAAAGTGTTCTCCGAGACAGCAAAAATTCTTGCCAAGTTCTCGTAGTAGTTAGCCATCATTACAGGCTTGGGAGCCTTTTTGGATGCTGTGATCAATGTGTGGACATCGTCTACAGAACGGAACGACTCTTGCCACAACTCCAACTTGACCGAGATATTCAATTGTGTGAAACGCTGCTCCAAGTAACGCTGTACGGTCTCACCGTCAGACAAGTCGATGGCGTTGAGGTTGGGCACGACAGGCTTGGCTGTCACTTGCGTGGTCACCGATTGCATGTGGACTCTCAAAAGCTCACACAATCTTCTGAACTCGGCTTTCCTGTTGAATTTCAAACAGAACTGGAAGGCTTGGTTGACGATGGCAGAGTACGTCACCTCCAATTTGGAATTGTTTCTCAAGATATCCAATACAGCTCTCAAAGCCTCCCACAAAAATCTCAACCATGGAGTCACCAACTCTCTCTCGGTTCTGTCCGTGGAGTCTGTGTTTGACACAGTAGAAAGCAAGATACTTTCCGGTGTCTGAGCAGCCTCAAAATCTTCCTCTTCATCCTGGTCAATCTTTGTGTCGGCCTTCGACTGAGCCTCATCCAATTTTTTTTCGGCCAACAGAATGAATTTGCGGACAATCACCTGAACGGACTCCAAACCGTTTTCAGAAGCCTGCACGTTTTTCTTATACTGATGTAAAGCATCCTTAGCCAACTTTCCCTTTCTCAAGTCCACCGCCAATTCGATAAGCAATGAGGCAATAGGCTCCAAATCGACAACTTGTAAGTGGCGGATTCTTCTCGATGTGATAAGATCATACAAAGTCTCGAGAGCTGCCTCTTTCTCGTCGACTCCGATGAGATCTTCGGCACGTTTCAAAACATTTTCTGGGCGAAAAGCCTGGTTTCTATGTGGTGGAGGCATATCTTTGTTAGTGTTGAAGAAAGCTTAGAGGTGAAGGTGGGATCTACTTGACAAAAATTTTTCTCTCGCGCCTATATGCACCCTTGAAAAAGGGGACCTTCGAGACTGGAGCCGCGTCAAATTAACATTGATCTGATCTTCTCAAGTCAATATATTGAACGACTCGATTGTAATGTTTTTATCCAAACTTCGGTGTGAGTAAATTTCGTTTCTGACAAAAAAACAGAGTTTTTCTACCGTTGCAAATCCAAATCTAGATTTACTAATTTGTGATCCATTTCCGAGACTTTAAAACTTGCGCACGTTTGTAACAGAAACCCGAGTTGATACATTCGATGAGTACTTAGACTTGGTCAACACTGAATAATAGAGAAAGAGAGAAAGCAAATTTTAAAATATCAGGAGTACGAATAAATTTCAACAATTGCACTATTCTAGCCAGTAAGTTCGGGGAACACAAAATCCCGATAATTTGTTCTCCATATATATTTGCTGACTCAATCTAAATTGTACTTCTATCTAATTCCTACCATCAAGCCTATTCGCTTGCACCAAATGAGTACACAAAAAGTCTCTAAAATGGTGGAAATTGTGCTTCCATCTCTGGAACTGAGCTTTTCAAGCCATCCTTACTCAAAAGTAAGACATTCAATCTAGGATCAATACCATATTCTGTAAAGACTCTGCGCGAGTCCGTCTCCTGGTGTTTCTCGGTATACTCATAATGTCCGTGATATTTTGCATTTTTCTCCAAAAGCATATCCTCGAAATGGAAATAGTCAAACTCACCCGCCTGTTCACCCTCTATCGAAACCTTCTTTTTCTTTGACTTTTTTTCATCCTCATCAGCTGCAATGTTCGCATGAACTAGCTTATAAATCTTCGAGATCACAAGGAAATAGTCAAACTCGTATTTCTCATGTGCATCCTCGGCCTTTTCCATTTCATCTAAAAGCATCTTGTACATTGGAGGAACCACCTCAACAGGCATATTGATCATTCTTTCGCTGATAATCAAGCCAACCTTCAACTGCTTACTCAGATCTTTGGTTGTCTTGGCCGGATTTAGCAATTTGCTCAACACCATGTTGAACTCGGTATCGGCCTTCGTCTTTTCTAGGACATAGTTGAGCACAGCCTGAACACTCGGCTTAGTAGCATGTGTCGTCACATCTATGACGCTGAGCAAAGCAAAAGGATCTCCCTCCTGGCCGTCGGTTTTAATGGTGGTACCGACAGCGTTTTTTGTCAAGATCAAGTCAGCTAAGCCGGAAATATCGAATTGAATAGCATCGTCACCGAAAAGTTGACGAAGAAAAGTTTTTGTGGCGTGAAAATCAACCTCAGGGTTTAAATCGAAGTAATCAAAGTCAACGTTTATCACCTCCTCCATATCTTCCTCTGCCAATCCCGTTTCGACGTCAGACCCATCTGTAGAGCTGACATCAATATCAGAGTCTTCATCCACCCTTCTTTTACTCATTGTTATTTCACTTGACGAGTACGACGGTATGTTGAAAAAGCTGCAATCGCATCGCCAATATTTTTCAGCCAGCTGATCTCGCGAAGCCGCGAGTGCACCTTCAATCTATGCAATGCCTTTTCGTGTTGCACCCAGGGAGATGGATCCGGAATTTTAGAGAACATGAATATCGAAGGTTACTCATCAGATTCTGATAGCCTGGGATCACTGGATCTCAAATATGTCCCCGACTCCAAGGGCGAAGTAGCACATGGGCTAGAACTGAGACACTCTGTCGTCACTACATCGGGAGTAATTAACACTTTTGGTGGCTGCATTCAAAAAGTGATCGCTGTGCCGAAAGTTGTGCCGAAGCGCAAGATTGGTGGTGGGAAACCGAATAGAAAGAAATCGAGACAAAACCCCGCGGAAGTAGATTTTGAAGGGCCCTGGGGTGCATCGGAAACCTCGGAAGACAGTTGCCTTGATCAAACAGACTCTGGCGAAGACCAGGAAGATATAACAAACTCGAATGAGCTGAATACTATCGACGAACTTGAAGAAAGGACGAAAACAGTTACAAAGTTGTATTCCAACGTTTCTTTCACGGATCCGAATCTGAGAGATAGCATTTTAAATGACTCAAAGTCCAGATATCCTAAAAAGGTGTGCTTCACTCTTCCCGGACACCCGAAGGGTGTCACGCGTATCAGACTCTTTCCCAAATTGGGCCATCTCCTACTATCTTGCGGGAATGATGGCAAGATTTATTTATGGAGTCTCATTCACGAGGCAAACAGAAGGATAAGAGGATATTTTGGTCATAGCCTTGCGGTGAAAGACGTTATATTCAGTGCGAGCGGAGAAAAGTTTTTGAGTTGCTCTTACGACAACACGGTTGTGCTTTGGGAAACTGCGACTGGTGCTATCATCAAGCGTATCAATGTCCAAGCAACCCCCAATTGCGCCATGTTCAATCCCATAAACGAGAATGAGATTGTCATTGGGTTGGCGAACCGGAAGATTGAGCACTATGATCTTCTATCATCAGATTCACCGGTACAAACATACGACCAGCACTTAGGCGCTATTATATCACTTGCCGCGGTTTCTGATTCTGTGTTCATTTCTACATCAGATGACAGAACTGTGAGGCTTTGGAAATGGCATATAAACATCCCGGTCAAAATTATTGCTGACCCAACTCAACACGCGATACCGTGTGTTGCAATCCATCCCACTCTGAGCTTCATAGCTCTTCAGTCAATGGACGATACAATCTACGTATGTCAGGCAGGTGGGAAGTATCGATATAACAAAAAGAAGACATTCCGCGGGCACAAAGTAGCAGGCTACGGAGTCGATGTCACATATTCTAAAGACGGAGACTACATGATTAGTGGCGATGTGGGAGGTCATGTTTTCATCTGGCTGTGGAAAGATTGCAAAGTCGTGCAAAAGATTAATCTTGGCGATGACTTAATATCTTGCGTGGCTGCTCATCCTGTCAAGCAAAATGTGCTTGCAGCAGCAGGAAGAAAAGGTGAAATCTACATATGCGTTTGAGCTGGCAAAAAAAAGTATTGTGTTTGTCTTGTCAGAAGTCTGATGTAAGGTATGATAGCCATGGTTCATTAAGTGATTACGCATTTCTCCCTTCTGTAGTCAGAATGCTTCTTCCTTACATGGCTCTTGGAAAGAGAAGGAGGCACCTCCTTTTCATGAGAGAAAATATGGTGTAGATGATGCCTGTGTTCTTTACTTCGTACCCTCTTCACGTCAGACTCCACTTCACCAGCTCCTTGTTGTCCTTTCCTATTCTTTTCTGAATTGCCGACTCCTTCCTCGTTCTCCACAAAAATCTTGACCTCCATTTCGGATGGAATAATTTGGGCCTCTAATTTTTGTTTCGCAGCCGAGAGAGGATCTCCACCAAGAGAAAGTCCGCTAATGTTGGAAACTTCGCTCCACTGACTATTACGCCTGTATTGCGGGGTAATGCTAATGCTCATGTTCCGACTTCCAGTCTTCGAAAGGGACGCACATTCTTTGTAATAATTCTTATCTTTATCCGTCACGTACCACAAGTACCTTTTCCGAATATCAAGATAACCGATTTGCCCGGGAAGGATGTCAGGAATCGGCACGCTAGCGTTAGGAAATACAAGTGAGGAGTCCGCTGATTTTGTGCCGATGGGTTTTTGGTTTAATGGGTGCTTTTCAGGTAATGTGATTTCTGATGATGCCTGTGAGCGGGCGTGGCTTTCTTCAGTAGAGGACATGATAGGCGTTAAAGAATCCTCGGCCCAATACTTCGATTTGTGGCCCTTGGGCGCAAATATGGGATTGGGATTAGTGTTGGTGGTCGAACCCAGATTTATGCTGTCTGAAGAGCTGGAAGAATCGCTTGGAACTAAGCGATAGAATAGCATATATGGCCACTCGCTCTCGAAGATTTCTTTAAAAGATTTTGTAACAACTTTTGTCGACTTGAGATCATCATACAAGTACCAGCAGGCATCAAAAGATTCTTCTAGAGATTCATTCTCGACGTTCGTATTTTTACGAACAGCAGACACAAAGTGTCCCGATTCGATAGTAGTGCCCCGATGACATACCGCACTTTCCAAAATCAATTTAAAACTCGAGTGGTTTTTTGAATCATTGATATCGTCTGCTAAAAACAGCGGCAAATCAATGACAGGCGGAATGACGATTTTCCTGCGGGACCTGTTGGCCAGCTTATCGGATGCAGAGAAAGAGTACCTCTTCAAGCAAATGGGCAAAATCGGCCGGCGATTTGCAAATTCATGTGTATTTTTCGCAATGCTTTCGTTGGCTTTATTGAGTTGGTTGTCATCGGTGTAGAAAGGCATCAATCGTAAGAGCATCCATGCCGGTAGCATTACTTCGCGAGTCTTGGACTCGTGGCTGGAAATCGACCATATTGAAAGCGTCGATGAACGCGTGCGCACTTGCACGCGGTTCTGAGAGGGTGCCGCAACAGGATTGCTGTGGCTGTTTGGAAATGTGAGAGAAGTACTTGATTGAAAGTCTCTATTCGAGTCTGGATTGGTTTTTGAGACCAGCTCCAGCATCAAGCTTGCGGCAAAATCTGTGGACTTGGCAGACAATCTCCGCTCCTCAATGGTAGCCCGCCGCTGCAATTCGCGTTTGACGGAGATGGAATTGTTAAAGTAGTGTTCTAAGCACTCCTCTAGCAAGATAGGCTCGTCAGATACATGGTCTTCCTCCTGAGGGATCGACACAAATAAAATGCGCTCTTTAGAGTACTTAGTGTCATCGTTGTCCACTTTACCCGAGTGCTGAATCTCCACGCGAAATGTCAAAAGCGGCATTGCCAAGGTCTCTGTGAGAAACTCAAAAAGAGGGGCGCAGTCTTGTTGACGATGGCTTAAAGCCTCAAGGAAGCCCAATTTTCGCAAACACTCGCATATTTTTTGCGTGATATCAGTAGTAATCAAATTCCCCAGCCGCATAAGGTTCACGTACACACGTAGAAGGCCCAGAAGCTGGGTCACGAGTGCATTCGGATGCTGGTTCAGCAAGAATAAAATGGGCTCGAAACTCTCTAGATTCGCAAACATGGAGAAAAGCAACGCATCCAAATAGCACATGACATGTTCCCAATTCTCCGCACCTTGAAGCACGATAGGCGAGCCGACACGATCAACGCCGTCGTTTGTGATGAAAAATCCAAGATCGCTGAGCTGGAAAAAACGAATTAAATGATATGCTTTGACCACGTCTCCCTGCAGAAATGGCGATTTGAGAGAAGCAATGACCTGATTGGTCGAAGGCTGCGGCTGATCTGGGGCAAAGAGACCTTTTATTTGAGTCACCGCTGCAGAGTTGGCATTATACTTCGTTGGATCAGGTGCCGTGAGATCGCTGTACCCAACACTCAGGTCCTTTGCGAGAGACTCCACGTAGTATTGCCAGAAGCTTTCGGAAAAAGCACAATATGGCTGTTGGCCTCCATCGGACCTAGAGGTCCATCGCGAGATTCGTTTGCGAAGCATAAATGTTCGCTTTTTTATTCAATGCTTAAGTGAGGCTGTGACCTCGGTTAATACAAGGTCGGCTCGGGGAACGCCAAGCTTTGGGTTTCGCGACGCACCTGGCTTCAAACCACGAATCGACCATTGAGAGGCACTGGCAACACGCAAGTAAGGTCCCCTATTGAATACGAGGACAACAAAAAGTTGCCGAAACGTCAAATCTGGTGACAAAATTTCAAGAAACGCTGCTATTCTGATTTCAAGCTTCAGATGCGATGAGGTTCAAAATCAGCATTGGAGCCTTTTTTTCGCGTGACGAATTTTATTTCCCCCCCTTTTTTTAATTCAAGATTTCCCAGATCTGGTCCTGAAGGCTTTTCTCGCACTCGTATCCGGTGGTGTCTCACAATTGACGTAGGAGCCTAGACCTTTCGGGAGCTGTTCTTTCCCTCAAAATCCCACGTCGAGACAATGCTCCAAATTAATTTACGAATTCCGAGCTACAAGATCTGCAGTTCTGAAAATTTTAGCTGGTAGAAACTCGGGTCAACCAGTGTTGTGTGCTCCACAGTACCTATCTTCACCTTGCAGTGTGTGCCTTAATTGATCCATACATATTGCCTTGTTTTCATTTAACCCCTTAGAATCCCTATAAATTCTCTCTACACTGCGCAGATCTCGGTCTTAAATCGCAATGTTCAATTCTTTGATCTTATCGAGGATACTATCCATCCTTGCCTCTAGCGCCCCATTGACGTAATCCTGGCGAGTCTGCGCGTCCATTTTCAGCTCAACGTCGTTAATCTTATCGAAGTTTTCGTTGAAGAATCGTAGTTGTAGCTTCACAAATGCCTCAAACAGTGGATTCAAGTACGGGATTCTCATATCGACAAGTGTGGGAAGCTCTGTCTTAAGTTGGTCATTGTGACTTGTGTAGTCCGATTGAGCCTGCTCCAAATCTTTGCCCACATCTGCCAATTTGAGGTCGTATGATGGCTCGTTGCTGGGGTTGGTATCTAACTTTTTCAATTTGGCTCGTAGCAGGTCGTACGCTGCTTTCTTCTTTGCACGCTTCTTGATAGCATCATTTATGTTGACATAGTACGAGTTGAAGCGTTCAACCGGATTGAGTACTGTTTTCAAAAAAGGCCCTTCAAGCTCTTCGAGGCTAATTTCAGACATGTCTTTCATTGCCTGGTAGTACATGTGTGCGATTGTATTCTCATCCTCACCATAGAAGCCCGACAATACCAGTGCCATAGACTCCTGAGCATTTGTGAGAATTCTCAATGAATCGATGTAATGTCGAAGCTCCTTCTCGAGACGAGTTGTCACGGTTTCCATGGCTCTATACCGCTTTTCCTCGAAGTCAAAGTCAAGGTCAGATGTGTCTTCTGTTTGGCCTGACTTGAGTACCAGTGCACCTGCCCGGCTAATAGCGGTTTTTAAAACCTGCCACGACATGATCCTAGTTAGGTGACGATTGTGATATATAGTATGTGTATCGAAGCTTTGCGCGGATGATGTGGGTGACTTTGTGTTTATATTAAATACTTATTAAGTGTGTAGTAGTGCTAGGTTCTGCGTACGTCAGCTCGCCAAAACACCCGCGATATGCAAACGAAACAAATCTCAAACACTTCCCCCAAATGCTTTCTATGCAGATCACGTCGCCTATAAGCTCTACTTCTCCAGCCCAGTATCAGCAGGAGAATGCATAATTTGAGTCACGAACTTTCCGGAGTATCTCGTAATACACGCCACTGTAAGGACGTCATTGCGAATGGACGTAGTCATCAAATGGTTTAATATCACGTGATTTGGTATCGACCGGTGATATGCCTCTTTGTTGGAAGCGTAATAAGAGCTGTCCGCTCGCCGCAAGGGGGGTCTTTTAGCAAACGAAGGATCGCTGCCCATTTGCGGAATCGTGAGCGACTGCGGTGGTGGGGGAGCTGGCTGGTGTTGCGCCGACATCTTGTTTAGAAGCACGTTGTTTAAGTGCGCAGGAAGTTGCGGTGGCTCTGGGAGCTCGTAGTCAGGTGATTTGTTTTTGAAAAAGCTGTAGTCCGCGAGCATTTCTGGAATTTCAGATGAATAAGTTATAGCTTCTTGTTTGTATTCCGGATTGTCAAGAAGCGACAGATACGAAGGCTCGTGAGAAGGTACCAAAGAAGAGTCTCGCGATGACATACACGAGTAGTCGTTAACTCCCTGATGCTCCAGAAACTCCACATGCTCGTGCAGTATTTCTTTCTCTTTTCTTGACATTTTGATGAGAAAGCTATTGGATTTCTTCTGGATTTGTGTCGCGTTGTGTTCACCGGCTGTTTGCACGATATTCACCTCGTCAGTCGAGCTGAGCTTGGGCTGCATATTTGTGTTATTGAATAGATGCCCGGGATCCAATACTTCGAACCAGTTGAAAAAGATGCCTTCTTGATCGGTTGCCGTGGGTAACCAATCCAGGACCCTGTACTCGTTGTTAACCACATAGAGCAACTTATGGACACCTAAGGGCAACTTTATTGTTGTTTGGTATTCGTTCAGATTATTTTGTGACTGTTTGAGTTTTATCACATCCCTCCAGTTGGAAAATGACCCAATGATTGATACTTTTGTAATCGTTTCGCGTGTTTGATTCACCCATTTGATCCTCACTGGCACCAAGTCATTAATTCCCTCTCGCAGTCTGTTAATCAATGAGCTGTTTATAGAGCCGTTGTTATTTGAGAGGGCAGCTGAATTACTTGGTTGACGTGCAGCAGCAGGCAGCGATATTTTAGTGAAATCCACTTTAGCGATATCCTCATTTTCGAAAGATGAGACGCTGCCAGCAGCATCGTAACTGTCGACTTGCATTGCATTGTCATCGTCAGAACCTGTAACTGGGAGAATGTTACGCAGGAGCTCCTCATTCTCTAAAATTTGGTGACTCAATTCGTTGAACTCGTCCTCGATTAGATCATCTGTGAAGTGGTCTTTCCTCAGCGTCTCGCTCCCTGGAGCAAGCCTGCTGGGCAGTATCAGCGGCTCGGGGGACTGACTGCTACCAAGGGCTTTTTCTTGCTTCTGCCGCTTCACCTCATGCAAAATCATATCACTGAACTCCTCTTCCAAATTGTGGTGGTTACTTTGCGACTGATATGATTTGCGAAATGGGGCCGCGTGCCTGTGGACGGCTGCAGACTTTCTGGTAGAAGATATGTTGTTTCCCATGATCGCTATCAAATTTTCATTCAGGTCTTTGTTTACGAGTCTGGCGCCGGGTTTATTTCATCGCTTTTTCTAACGCCCTCTTACCGTTTTTGTTGCTGGGCGGCACTGTCCGTCGGTACGGCATACAGTGCAACCAATGCATATGGCCGTGTGACTGAATGGAAAGTGTTGACTTGGGCCAATAACCAACAAGTTTTTTCAAATATGAGTAGGGCGCATGATTTATCGAAGAAGCGCGGCTTCTGGACTACTGTCATGAATTGCCTCCCGAAGACTTGGCGGCTGTTTGAAGATGAAGCCACATGTACTTTTTGTGTGCCTGACCGTCGTCATTGCCAGCTAACTCACGACGGGGAGTCGCGAGAAAACAGTAACCCGCACAGAGTGGGGCTTACACGTGCCTCGAGAGAGCCCATGAAAATTAAAGAGACAAGTAGGGTACACGTGGCCCCTAGAATTCTTGATTGGATACTATTTTCTAATATTCATGTTCGTGTGAAACCTAAGCGCGATTACACCGTTTGTACATTTCTTAGCGTTCTCCATTCATACGTCTTTCTAAGTCCTTGCCCCGCTTTGGGCGAGACACTTGCTTGATTTAGCAGGGGTGCAGGCGCTCACTAAAGCCGCGGGGGAGTCAGACTGCAAAATGCATACACAACCGGCTCGCCTCAGAATCCAGACATGTTGGTGAGCCAAACTTAGCCGCGGATGCCGCCATGTCAATCTTGGACAGTGCACGACCTCAGACAACCGCGACTTTGAGACCCATGTCAACATGTCTAAGAGATGCAATTAGCAGAATCGATGGATTCGCGGCCAAGGGAAGAACGTGATTTAGCGGAGTTTTATCACAATCTCAATGATTCCACGCCGCTAGAAGTATTTGTGTCGGGATCTCGTATTTCTGGGTCTCCCTCTTCTGGAAACGCGGCCTCCGGATTGGTTCTGGGCGCCTCAGCGAGATTATGCACTTTCAACTCGGTACTCAATGAGGTAAAAAACTTGTCTCACGTCAGCGGCACAGTGACCAAACCCGGCAAGATTGGCAAGTCTCTTCAAGCATATGGGTATAGATCGACCACAAAGCTGAAGATGAACCGGAACCTATTTTACTCAAGATTTCATCATGCACATTCAGCGCACCAACTTCTGAGCTACGACATGGATGAGCAGGATATGCTTTACTTGGATTGGCTTAATCTGCAAAAAGAGGCGATGAAGATTAGTCCCGAGGCTTTCGAAATATCGATAAGTGTTTTGGAGTCTGAGTGGCACAAGTTAGAGACGCGCATGATAGCTCAAGTAGGTGTGGGCCAAGATGGCCGCGACGATCTTAAAATGGATGCTAATTTTGAGAAATATGGCAGTGATGATGGCACGGGCGGTGTAGACTCTTTGTCTGAACAAAGGTGTGCCGTTTGCAACGATCTGGAATGCGACAACACAAATTCAATCGTCTACTGTGATGGGTGTAACATCGCCGTTCATCAGGAGTGTTATGGGGTGGCTTTCATACCTGAAGGTCAATGGTTTTGCCGGCGGTGCATGGTCAACCGAGGGTCTACAGTTTCTTGTACCTTTTGCCCAAGCAAAACTGGAGCATTCAAGCAACTCGACAACGGTATGTGGAGCCATGTGGTATGTGCGCTCTGGATTCGTGAAGTCTATTTCGCTAATCCCGTTTATTTAGAGCCAATAGAGGGCGTCGCATCCATACCAAGGAGTAGATGGACATTAGTGTGCTATATTTGCAAACAAAAAGTTGGTGCATGTATCCAGTGTGCATTTCGAAAGTGTACACAAGCCTACCATGTCACATGTGCCAAGAGGGCTGGACTTTACATGGCGATGGACCGTGGTGTCCTGGGCGCCATTGCTTCTAATGACACGATCAAATCTTACTGCGATAGGCATTCACCAAGTCATATTGACAAGGAAAAAGCGCTCACGGGAATACTCAGAGCGAGACTGTTTTATAAAGACGCGCATTCTTTGAGTCGCAAAAACGACAGGCTTGCAATTGAGCGAAGGCAAGCGAATAGGGTCAACAGATTCAAGTGGAAAACGGAACATGGAACACCCATTGCTCCAAACGTTTTCGTGCAAGTTCTTGTCGCTACTTTAAAAGATTTAAAGGTTGGTGAAGTTGCCCCTGATAGGATGTTACGAGGATTAGGGACGAATCCGAAAAATGAAATTAATAGAGACGAAAGTCTAAGAAACTTGAGCGCAGCGTTATGCAGATATTGGTGTTTGAAAAGAGAGCTTAAGAATGGGGCTTCCTTGGTGCGACCTCGCGCATCAGAACAAGAATTAGTGACTTCAGGACCAGTTGAGGTCGACCACCTAATGAAAGCCGCCAATGCCGCCAGCCCACGAAACCGGGAAAAAGACATTCGAGTGCCGGATAAGGTTGAGTTCGGGCACAGTCTCGAGAAGGATCTTCAAAAATTGATTCACATCAACTTCTCGGCGACGGAGAGACAAAGGGAAATCATTAATCAAACCAACGAAACATTCAGCATGTCCAATACTGCATATTTTGCTTTTCAGACCATGGCAATTGACATGATCGAAAAAACAAGCCGAATATACTACAACAGCCGGGATTCAAAAGCCGAGATCTCGGAGGCCCAGGATTGCATGCTCGAGCAAACTAAATCTGACATTTTAAATGGCCTTATCTGGTCTGCGCTGGACGTAGACCGCAATGTTCAGCGGGCTCTCAGGGAGCGGAGCTATAACTCCACGGCCAGTAGTGCAGACAAGGCTACGCGCTTTTGGAACCAAACAGGATTGCAGGAACTACTGAGCGTGGAGGCAAGCTGGGCTAAGGCAATACCATTTTCGGAGATAAGAGGCCTTCACTTTTCGCTTAAGAAGCACAACCCTAGTGCTCTGCTTGAATCAGAAGACTTAAGCGAGGTGGAAGATGATCCATTTATCGAAAAAGCCAACCGAGAAGTCTTGAGAAAGTTTGTATCGAAGTAATGCGTTTATGGGGAGCAGATTTTCTACCAGCCCAGTTTGCGAAGCATGCCGGAAATAGATGTCCAAATTTGCTATCGTGGTACATATTGGCCAAAATCCTCAACTGATAAACATCCAAAACTGAATATTTGCGCCTTCGAACAATTGTGTGTGACAATGTATTTCCATTTATGCACTCAGGAAGCATCATTGTCTTCACCGCGAGCAATGTTCAAAATTGAAGCGGAAGTTGCGAGCCCTGATCAACAGGCCAGGCCCAGATTGCGGCACTAAGCCACCTCATTGTAAATCGTCAACTTGAGCCGTGACAAAAACGCGCACAAAATTGAGTAGCATATTTCTGTAGCGGTGTGCATATTTATCGAAATTTAAGATTCATTGCATCGAGAGTACCAATGCTGAGTCACGCCCGTTTTATTTTACACAGGCGTCTCGCGTTGGGCCAGCGTAAGATGGAATAAACATCCGTGGGGTTGAGTCTTTTTTACCAAATGTACCAATTCGGTTCAACTCACCATGGATTAAGACATGCCAAGAAACATCAATGTCTGAAACTCTACAAAATATGAAACAAGAACACGACTTGACTTTTCAATCATTCCATCTTGCGAAGGCTGGCGATGTGGGGTTTGCCTTCTTCGACGAGTGAGGTCGATTTCGTCATTTTCATGGCCATTTGCGCTTTGAACTTTTTCATTCAAATGCTGAGTGGCTCAGGAAGTCTCAACTTTCCACGTAAAGAGCCGTGACTGCCGAATACCCCTCCTTACGCCGTTTCCGGGGCTCTCTCAATTCACGTTGATAAGCAAACCCATGCATGACGCAACAATCGGACTTCGAGCTCAACCTTAATATACAGGAGCCACGCAGGTACCAATGGGGCATTTGTGAGTTTTTGCCCTGTTGTCGCGTCCTTCGCGGGTTATACTTGCACCAAAACCACGTACATCCGCACACATGCATAGTTTTCCTCCCCAAGTTTGAATTGCGACTGACGTCTACCAAAGAACATTTAAGTCTGGCATCCCCCTGCATTCTCAAATTTTGCCCAATTCTAATCATTTTTCATTCGACCTCCGTTCCAAAACGCGCGACAGTAAAAGTTAAAAATCATATACTTCCGATCGATATCAGAACTTCTCAGTGAACCCCGCAATCACTAAGCTCTCACTCAATTCTGAGTGTCCGCCACTGTCTGAAAAATTTGAGATTCCCCTTTTTCCTGCGAGTCAACAAAAAAGACCTGCACACGTTAGAATTTCAGCTGGCAGCCTCACGCTACTTCGGGCCCAGATCGCCTGTTTCGGGAGAATTGTTTCAGCTTTACCGAGTCGCTTGACGACGTCGTTCCCCTGTTTTAAGCGAAAATAAACAAGCTTTCACGTTTTTTTCGAGCTCAAAGACTGTCACACATATTTTCTCCGCCCCCCCTGTATGCGTGTGCATTTCCAACCACAAATACAAAGTATTACACTCAATCTGAAATCAGAAATTGACAAATTCGATTTCCTACCCAAGCGGTTTAATCAGAATCACTCTTTCGTTTGGTCAGTCAAGTTTTCATAATACCCGCGGGTTTTTTCTAATTTTTTCAAAATGTCTACAAAACAATACAAGCCTGGTCGCACTAGGAGCCTCCCAATGATCGTGGATGTGGCTGTTGACCAGCAAGGGAATACCTTATATCGTGTCCACGAAAACACAGGTCTGATACAACAAGTCACGCCCATATCATCTCGCTTGAGTGAATCTGCGACATTTTCATTTGATTCTAATGACGACTCGCATAGTCCGACTGGATCAGTATCAAGTACACATCTGCCCTGCGAGGATGAGCAGAGGCCCTCTACAAGCGAGTCTCCCGACTCTTCTGGGAAAAATCTCAGTGGCGTTAAAGCAAGCAGATATTGTCCTGCTTCTCAAGATGACATATGGTCGAGCGACGTGGAGGCTGCTTTCGAGGAAGCACTTGCGATTGTGCCAAAATGTGGACTTACGAAGATAAAGATCGCCGGGAAATGCTGTGGGAGGAACGAGCTCATCGCTGATTTTATTTTGGCCAAAACTGGAAAATTTCGTTCGAGGAAACAAGTTTCGAGTCACATTCAGGTGGTTAAGAACATGAAGCTGAAGGAGAAGCTTGTGCGACTCATTAACGATGGTCCGGGGTCCAGTTGCGCAGAAGAAGCCGAGGACAATATGAAGCGGTTTGAGGACGTTTTTTCGAAAATAAATATTAACAAATCTCTCGGCCTCAATTCCACCGGAAGCTCGGGTCTCCAGGGGCCTGGCGGGTCACTTCGACGCCGCTCCGCCGAGCAACTCACAATACCACAAAAGCGCAGAAAACTGCCCGTGCTGTCCATCAGCGTGAAAAATATCAGCTTCTGCATAGACACTGACGCTTTTGGGTCCAACCCTACAGCTTTGACTAGACAAGAAGACGTGCCGATGAAGCTGTTAAGCCTTAAAGAAAACGCCAACATCACATTCAGATTTCCTGGTCTCGAGGAGTTTTCCAATACAAATGTTCCTCTCATCCACAATATGGTCAACATCGTCAGCCCCTTGCACTTGGCGACCACTCACTCTATTGATGCCAGCTTGAGAACTAACTTCAAAGTTGAAATGCCGGGCCTGTGTGAAAATTTGTCGAGCTTCACGACTGTATACTCATTTGGCGACGAAGTTTTGAAGGTCAACGAGGAAAATTTTCAGAGCGGTGTTGATCAACCCTTTTTGATGAAATTTTGGAAGTGTTTTTTCTTGCAGATTTTGAACTTGCCAACATCTCTCGACACTGCGTTCAAAGGTGTCACGATAAAACAAGTCATCTACGACAACACGGTTCCTGTCTCGAGCATTTTGCCCAAGTCTCAAATAAGAGCAATTTTGCTCTGGGAATTCTCGAAAGTCGATCACATCGACGCGGCTGTGTCATCTTCCTCGAGATTGTTTCTTCCTCCTACACTCGGATATGCCAGTATGACAACAAATAACTCAAATTACTCCATTAGACCACCTCAGCCCACCTACACCTCATCGCAGTCACCATTGGATGCTTCAAGCCGTCAATTCACATACACACCGAGTTCGAGCACCTCCTCGTTGAAGAACCTTTCCAATCAACAAAACTACGAGTTGCCCAATGAATTGAACGGACAACGTGATTTTGCCGGCATATCACACTTTTCGTTCCCAAACGTGCTGCATGGGTCTGGTTTATACGAGCAGCCGCTCCCACTTCAAAACCATATTCCTGTAATGGCAACACCACCCATCTCATCGAGTCTCGACGGAGACTCGATGTCATTTTTTGCGCAGGAAGACATAAAATACCCAGGACATTTATTTCAGTAATCACAGATTTGTCAAGCGGCAAGTTTGCCATCTGCAGAGACCTCCCGTTGTCTTAGTGAGCACCTGGTAAGTAGCCTCGGCATTATGTCATCACTCAACACTTCTACACTCACATCAAAATTTCAAACGGAAAAAAGCTGCGGTCGTGCTCCAGTTTTGATAAGTCATAATACAAAGTCTCATATTCACACTCAGTAAGAAATTCAATTTAACATATCAATACTTTTCGTAGCCAACATCTTCAAGCCTTTCGGCCTTTTTCAAGACTTCCTCCTCCATGTTGTTCATATACAGCGACATGGCTTCTAACCACTTGTAATCGCATGCTCCCAAAATACGGATCGCCAAAAGTGCAGCGTTGGTGCTATTGTTTATGGCTACTGTGGCCACCGGGATTCCTCTGGGCATCTGTACGATTGAGTGCAAGGAATCAACACCATCAAGCGTGGAGCCTTTGACCGGCACTCCGATAACAGGCAAGGGGGTCATAGCAGCCACCATACCAGGCAAATGAGCAGCACCTCCAGCGCCAGCTATGACTACTTTAATGCCTCTTGAGGCTGCCTCAATAGCGAATTTGGACATCCGGTGAGGAGTCCTGTGAGCAGACACAATTGTCAACTCAAAAGGAACGCCAAACTTTTTCAAGATGTCGGCGCCAACAGCCATCACTGGCAAATCAGAGTCGGAACCCATTATAATGGAAACAAGGGGCTTTTCGCTAGAAGCTTCGATTGTAGATGGCAGGCTTTCAGCACCACTCATGATGTATTCAAGCTTTGCCTCGACCTCGGCCATAGAAGAGCCAATGACGTTGATGTGGCCCATTTTCCTTTTTGGCTTGCTTTCCTTACCGTACAAGTAAACTGAAGCATTGGGCGTCTCGAGAGCTCGACGGCAAATAGCCAACTCGGCATTCTTCGTTGTCTTGTCGCCCAAGACATTCAACATGATGGCATTAGAGTTTGTTGTCGCCATCTTGGAAAAGTTTTTTGGCATGGGCAAGCCAGCCACAGCACGCACGTGCGCCTCAAACTGAGTCGTTACACAAGCGTCAATGGTGTAATGACCAGAATTGTGAGGGCGAGGAGCAATCTCGTTAATCAAGAGGTCATGGTTGGGCAATAAAAACATCTCTACTCCAAAAATACCACATCCAGGAAACGATTTCACAGCATTTTGAGCCAAAAGTGAGGCCTTCTTTTGCAAAGTATCTGAGATTCTTGCCGGCGCGTACACCAAATGACAAATGTTTTCTTGGTGAACTGTTTCCACCGTAGGGTACGCGAAGACCTCTCCTTCAAGCGTTCTCACCACCATTACTGCCAACTCTTTCGTGAAAGGACACCACTTTTCGGCATATAATGGCCTGTTTTGTAGGAATTCTAGCGCTTCAGAAATAGACTCCTTCGTCTTCACGACAAAGTTGCCTCTACCATCGTATGCCAAAGTTCTTGCTTTCAACATGAATGGATAGCCAAACTCTTGGCCAACTTTCTCTAAACTTTCGCAAGTGTTACTCTCCACATTCAAGGATTCGACCACGCCAACGTCGTGCTGTTGCAAGTGAAGTTTTTGCGAGTATTTATCCTGAATAAGACG